>WEIT01029762.1:86826-130305 GCA_013389985.1 Dryoscopus gambensis | reverse complement strand
TGAGCTTAGGAGTTATAAAGTAGATAATTGCAGTGCATATGACATATTTTATCTAGGTTTTCAGAAAATGTCTGATAAGGATCTACATGACAGGCTGCTTCTGAAGATGAACCTAACAGGGGCTGAGAAGGACATGGCATAGAAATACAAGAATGAAAATGAATTTTCTGTGCTGAGGGTTCCCCCCAAAAGGGAAGAGTTAAGTGTGATTAATACTTGGACTCATAGTTTGATTTTAAATAAATTACCTAGCTAGAAAGGCCCACCATAATGCACTGTATGTGCTGATGATACTAAATTATGTTGCATACTGAGCACAAAGTGAGTGGCAAGAAACATTCATCGTGCCTTAGATCAGCTCAGTAATTGAGCTGACACATGGCAAATTAAATTTATTACTGAGAAATGTGAAATAATGCACATTGTTCTTGATACAGGGATGGCAAACACAAAGACCCTCTAGAATATTTTGACAAAATAGTCTTTACTAGAAGATGGCTGTCCTAGGCAATGTACACATGGAGCGAAACACTGGAAAAGCTGAAAACAGAAGAGACTGGCTTTGGCATTTGATTTTTTTCTCTATTACAATGTATTGCTCCTGCGCATTCATTACTTGTTTTTCCAGCTTGAGCCAAAGCTCTTCAGTTTCTCAGGTTTTCTGAAATCTCCTCTCCATACCTCATGGGTTTGTCAGGATGCAAACCAAAGTGAGCTGGATGCACGAAGAAAAGTCCCTCAATGTTGGAGCTAAAAAAGTGCAGCAACTGAAGTTTTAAAATGTGCTGGAACAGCCATCCTGGTGACACCATCTATTTTACCCTTTTATTGGTGCAGTAAGGTAAAGAGAAATAAAAATAGATGTTTCATAGGACAGTGTAGTAAGACTCAAGTGAAATGGGTGATGTGGTTTTGGTTACATATCTGGCTTTTCATAATGTGCACACTCTGTGTTTTTAAAACAGTTTATGGCTAAGATTTGAGGCACACACCTGGATCTGGGGAGATTGGGTGAACTAATTACTTAACCCAGATCTACTAGCCTAAGGCAGTGTCATGTGATTTGTTCTGATCTTCCAGAGTTAACTCCAGCACTTCTCATTATCCTCCTCTGTGGCTGCTGTGATTCCCAACACTTATTTTCACCTCCTTAGAGTCATGTATCTTGGAATTCACTGGCTTAAGTCAATCTCGAGTCTGCTTTTCTCTTTTAGCTTCTCAGTTTCCAGCTCAGTTTTCCAGGTGTGGTGGGCAGTTTCTTGCTAAGAATTAGAACCTGGTGCTTGGGAGAAGGCTATGGGAAGCTGTGATGGAAGGAAGAGCAGGGGTAAGGGCTTTCAGGCACAAACAGCCACCAGAAAAACATACAGACATTTGTAGGAGAGACGACCACGCAGATGATTGGGGCTGCCAAGTGACAGAGCAGAAACAGAAAAATAAGATTTTTTAGGTTGGGGTTTTTTTAAGGAAAGGCTAAGTTGTGACATTTGAAAAGAAGTCTGGGGTGCTCAAATTCATAATAGCTGAGGGGGTGACAGCCGCAGGGGCAAGTTACAAGAGACCAGTCCCTCTGAATGGCCTTGGTGACCATAGGATACCTGTAGAGCTGTGCTAACACCTTGATTACAATTATAACACAGTTGTAACTTGTTAAAATTAACATCGTATCACAATTAGTCATTTCAGTTGCTGCTGGTGGGTACAGGCCTATTTCTGTGGTGTGTGCTTCTCCTGTTTTTTTAGCCATCAGGGTGATTTGAGTTCCAGCTTCCAGTGTTATGCTGATGACACATCTATGTGATTTTTTTCTTGACTACTCAAAGCCATTTAATCTCTTTGAATTTACTTTGGATGTCAACATTTTGAAATGTCTCTATAAAAATCTGTCACTATCCTCCTAATGTTTTACTTCATTTCTTTTGCCATCTGAGCTGTGCTTCTTGAAGGCAAGGAATTGCCCCTTTTTCAGGATCATGTTACACATTCTGTTTACCAAGTCATCTTTTTATTACTTGGAAACATCTCACAAACCAAATACACTAAGAGGAAGAAATTTAAAAGCTTACCTTTGAAGCACATTTTACTTTCCTCTGGATTTGCCCCTGACAGAATGCAATTGCAAACAAAACAGCCTTTGATTCAACTCTTAAAATACAAATAATGGATTTCTAGCTCAACAGTATAGGCCAGATCCATTTCTTCTTTTGCAATTGTCAGTGCAATTTGCTGATGATTTAATTTTCAATTGGAACTGTCCTGGACTTAGCAGGCTGCTTTAAAGTAAGAGCCTGTATTTCTGAGTGTCTGAACACTCTTGGTATCTCACTATTTGAGCAGTCTCCCTGAGATTCTTGAATAATTTGGCTTCCAAAGCTTCAAGTCAGGAATTTTTTGCCATAAAATTTTAATTGGAAGTTATCATTGATATGGTAAAAAGTGAAAGCCTTTTTTTTACAGGAAGAATTTTGTCTACTGTTCTATTAACATTCTTAGAATAAAATATTTTTTTAAAGCGAAAGGAGCATGCAAGGATAGGAAATTAAAGTAGAGAGTGGGTAGTTGATCACTGGAAACAATATCCTAAAGTGATGAGGTATAGCACTTTTTTAAGATGGATATTATATGAACTAGATGGTGGGAATTGATGAATTTTACCTCTCACATCCAGCTCTACAAAGACTCTGTCACAAGACCATTGGAGTAATTGTGGTTCTGTATTAGGCACCAGAATTTTTTGGTGGAAGAAGTCTTTAAATGAAGGTTTAGATATTGTTACCATCTGATACTTGCTTAGATCTGTTGTGGTAATCCAACCTCAAAATTTTGCTCAAGGTACCACCTGCCGCTTAATTTCCATTTTCTAAGAACTCTAATGCACCAGAAATCAGACTTTTTATCCTGTACCACTACACTGAATTGGTCTGTTTGACTGATTGTAGGTTATGGTGTGGAAAGTGCCTTGTTATTTAGTAGATGAGATGTCCCTAGCATCTGAAAAAGAAAGAATGTTTGTATGTAATGCCCTGTGCTTCTCCATGCCATTTGATAATATTGATCACGGAAGCCTCTCTCTTGCCTCCAGGAAGCTTGAGGGGTAAACAGAAACACCCTTAAATGACTTAGATCCTTCATCTCAGATTAAAGCCAAAAATTTGACTGGGGCAAATGGTTTTCCATGTCAGCAACCATCCCTTGAGAGTCTCTTCAAGGGTTATTCCTCTTCTCCCCTTATAAAGCATCTATGCAATTCCACTGGAAATTGGTGTGTATATATCCTGATGATTTAAAAGAAATCATTTATAGACAACAATTTTTCTCATGGGTTCAGCATTTAAAGTCCTTTCCTTTTCCTTTTATCACCTGTTTTTTGGGTTAATGAGAAAATAAGCTTTCAGTATCCATTCCTGCTGCCATCATGCAGAACAAATACTTCAGTCAAAATCACCTGAAAGGCCCACCTCTGTAATCACCTGTCCTCCTCTGTTGCATTCCTCCACTGGATCTCCTCTGTGCCACACCAAGGTCCAGCCACCAGTGATTGTGTAAGGGCAGTTGATTTGTTATGTCCACCAGTGATTATGAGTTATGAGATCCTGTCTGTTCTTACCATATCTGTGCCTTTGCTCTCAGCCCATGAAATGTTCCTTCTGAACTGGTAAACTGCAAGGCCACTACCTTTTTCTTGTATAAACCACCATTTTTTTTTTAATGTTGGGGTTTTTTTTCCTTTTTTCCTGCAATGCCTACCGGAAATCTAATTAATTACTGGAACTATCTTTCAGAAAAGAAACATTGTCATCAATTTCACCACAGGTCGAACTGGACTGTAAACTTGCTCACTCATTATATACATGAATTTCAAAAGCATGTCTAATTGATTAAAAGTCACTGGACCTGGTTTTCCAAGTTACCCCAGGGCTTTTGAAAATTCCTCTTCGTGAGGGATGAAATCAGAAGTCAAATCTGCCTTCAACAAGTAACCACTTTCTATGTCTCTCCTTACTATGTCCTCTTTCATAATTTACTGCATCCCTATTGAGTCACAACTTACATTAACTCCTAAGGTCTGCAGGCCAGTTTAAATCCCTTAATCTAATGGGAGGCAATGATGTAGGCATAGGTCTAGGAAAGGTAAAGGAAGCTTCCCATTCTGGGACTGCCAAGAAATGTGATTCTGTTGGTTGCACATGTAGGTCAACGGGAGGAACAAAAGTATACCACAAGTAAAAGACTGGGGTGGAGAGGAAAGGTCAGGCCTTGAGCACTGGAAATTGGTCACTCCTGCACCCCTATATGAGAATATAAATAGAAAGTAATCTTTTGCCCAGAGGTGCAGAGCTCTGCAACTGCCAGTCTTCATGGAAGCAGTTGGTCCCTCAAAAGTCACCTCTTCCACCAGGACAGCTCTGCACAGCAGTGAGCATCAACCTGCTCCCACACAGAGCAAAATTATTCCCATCATTCATGAGAAAAAAGAGGCCAGGTAGGAGCCAACCCTGTTGGTTGCTGCAGCTTCCATGTCACCAGCAGGATGTCCCTGCACACGTGTGACTCCTGTGTGCTCACGGTGCCCATGAGCCCGACAGGAGCTCTGAGCTGTTGAGGGGAAATGGAAAATCAATCACTTGTGCATTTGGCAGCAGCATATATGGGGTATGAAGTAATCACTGCAATCTACCTACAATCTCTGATAGGTCTTTTGCTCTTCCTCTTCCTCCTCCTCCCCCATCCCAGTCAAAGGACAGCAGTCGCCTCACAGTCCTCCAGATAGTGTTTCCTGAGCTTTTGCTTTTGTAGAGTAAAAAAATGACCGTCTCCCCATGCCTCCTGCAGACTGCTTGTTTGCATCAAGGTAAACATTTAAATGTCACCTAAACATAAAAATAGGTAGGAGGCACATAAAGAAACTTCATCTCCACTTCACATCAACACCACTAAACACATTGTTACAAGAGTGACTAAAACTGTCTAATAATATCATCAGTGGCAACTGGTCAGTTAAAATGTTTTTTAATTGTGACTTGAATGTGTTTATCAACCTCTTTTTGTGACATTAAAAAGACAGCAAGAGAAACACATGGAGACATTGTCCTCGAGGGAAAGGATTAATCATCAGTGAGTGAGCAGGCCTAAGCAGATGGTCAGCTATGCTTTCCTGAAGTCATTTCTTCTATCCACCATTCAGTGTCACTGCCAGAAATGAGAAGAAGTGTTATCTTGACATTGAACATCTTTATAATAAAATCACTAATTGGCGTCTAATACCAAGGGCTTTACAGCTGTAAAATTGCAGCAGAGGTAGCTAAGTGGTTGACTGGGTTTCATTTTAATAAATGCTATTTTACAAATCCTTCCTTAGTGCTGTCCACACTGTACAATGACTGGGAGACCTCTCTGCTGTAACGGTGTGTCTGTGTTAGCTCAGCTCCAAACACAACAACCGCGAGTGTTTTAACAGCACAGCAGATAAACATGACACTGCCATTGTGCTCCTATTTTTCCTGTATTTTGCATAATGCTAATATTTTACAGGAGATGTTCTTCAGGATCTAGTTCTCAGATTTTTCCTGTCTTTTTGGCAACCAGAAAGACTCTGTCATAATAAATTATCACTTTTGGCCTTGGAAATATATTTTTATGAAAGCTGAAAATGTGTCAGCATTGGACATCCATTAAATTCTCATGGTTTTGTCAAGGATTTATTTTTATTTTATGCTTCTCACTTTAGCCAGGAGCTTTAGAGAAAATATTTCTTTCCTTAATAACCATTCACTTTTTTCCAAAGGTGCAATCAGTTCTGGGATGGAAAGAGTTATATATTACAGCAGTTACAGAATATAGTTGTTGTTTTTAATATAATTTGAATGTGTGGGTCTTGTTTCCATCACCCATTTTTTCATTTAGCAAATCTTTCATCACATGAACAGTGAGATCCATATTCTGGCTTCACCACACCAAAGCCATTCTGGAGTAGTTCAGACACTCTGGGCTGTATTTTGGTGTGGCTGGGGCCGTGCTGTGGCTCAGCAGTTGCTCTCTTGAGAGCACCTTTAGTGGTGCTTGACCCCAAGGCATCCAGTATGATGCTGCTGTGCTGCAAACTGGGCCTGATACGAGGTTCATTTAAAGCAATAGAAAGAATCTTATAGACAGTAACAGGCTCTCAAACCAGGTTTTTGATTCTTTCACAGTGAAATTTGAAATTTGCAGAGAGGGTTAATGTCTGGAAAATTATATAAATATGTTATGTCATAATATTATATGTCCCAAAATATTGGTAAAGGGTGTTTTTCTCAGAGATTAGAGCATTAGTGAAAAAATAATGATTAACCTTTAAAATCAGATTGGCATTTCTTTTTTCTCCAAATGTAGAATTAATACGCATTTTTTAATCATTAGTGTAATTTTCAGGATGATACTTTTGTTCTTTTGGCTGTTGAACTGTTACGGCTGCTAGTAACCCTTCAAATTGTTTGCTTCATTCAAGCATTCTTTTTTGAATAATTCATTAGGCATTATTATCCAAGCGTGGAACACCTCATTTAGCACTGGTGATCTTTTCCTTATGTGTAGCTGACAGGCAATCAAAGTTTTTATCAGTGCAGAAAATTTGCAATTCAGAAATGTAGTTGCAGCAATTAGTAGCTATCAGGTAGCATAGGAAGGACAGCTTCATAAAAAGAGAGAGTTGAATGAGCTCAACTGATGTTAGCACAAAAGTAATGGATAAAACTAACCAGCTGTTTCTAAATTTACCAAATGGAACGTTCCTTTTCTCAGAATAGAGGCTTTAATTAACTTTGTGTTATGTGTGGCTTCACGAAAGATGTGAATAGGTGACAGGATATCCCTCTTTCTTTCCCTCACTCAATTTTGTAACTGTATTAAGGCATCCTGTCGATGTACAGCTCCCTCCCGTCTCACTGCAGGACAACTCTCCAGGTTTCTCACTGCTCACCTTAGGCCCGCTGGAGAGCAAAAAGGTTTTTTTAATGCATGGCAGATTTTTTTTCTCTCTCTCACTGGTGCACAAGTATGGATGTTTTTATGCTGCTGCAAGAAGCTTGCTGAAGTTTGGGCAGCAGAGGTGTTTCATTGAGCACTCCCAGTGAACTCCCAGTGCAGCTCCTGCAGTGACCCTCAGCCGCAGAACACAAATAAGTATTCTAGGAAACAAGGTGGGAGGAGAGGTGGTGGAAGCAGGAGGAATAAATGAACTCTTAATTTCATATTTTACCAGTTATTCTAGTTCATTCACATCTTGCAGATCAGGTGGTGTCTATGCTAGATTTAGCCTAAGGACTCATATTCTGGAAAGCTGGAAGAGAAGAAGGATGCCTTTGTGGCCCATATAATCTACAGTGCTCAGTGGAGTCCTGGAGGAGACCTGGGCATCAGTCTTCCTCCTGGGATGACTTATCTGGTTTGCGATGGAGTTTTTTCAGGATTTAACTTCAAAGACACTTGGTCTGCTAAGGGGATCCCAGGCCCTCACATTCTGTTGAGTACTCTACTTGGCTTGTGACTGAATAACTGGCACAGCTCCATCACCTCCTCCTATCATTTTTGGAAGTAAGATTGCTCCCTGACCACCCTTATGGTTCTTATTTGAAGGAGAAGTTTCCTGGCACTGGATCTCAGACAAGTTTTGCCTCAAACAGTGAGAGTGGCAGGAAGGAAAGGAAAGCCCTTTTCCCAGGGTCTGCCTCCACACATGGGCTGTGCAGCCCTCTGGCCACAGTGCAGGGAGCAGGGAAGGCTGGATCCCCTTCCGAGGTCCCTCACTCTCACTGAGCACTGGAGACAGAGACTGCTGAGGGCATTTACTGGGGCCAGATCTCCTGAAAGCAGCCATGGCAAAGCTTGTGGCTCCACTCCTGTCCTGTCTCATGGCCTTTCCTGGGTGAAGTTTCAACAAAGCTCTTTTGCTCTTTAACACCTGTCCTTCAATGTGCAAGTGGAAGGAGAATGCCCAAAGTGCAGAAAGCCCAGCTGATTCAGGAACAAGAAGGTATGTGGAGAAAGGCACTACATTGAAAACCTATGTGTCATGTTGATGGAGGCTGCAAAAACTAGGAGGAAACAGGGAATTCACTGCAGTGTAATTTAGAAGCATTTAACAACCCCTCTCTGTGTGCTTATTGTGGGTCCACAGTATTAGAATAATGCTTTTAAGCACCAGTATTGAGCCACACATGGGGACTGTAACATTATTTTATCCATTGTGTTATCTGCTTCCTTTCATGTTTCACATGCCATGTTTCACATACTGTTTCTTCCCCTGACAGCAGCCACAGGGCTCAGGAAACCGCTTGGAGCAGCGTGGGCCATCTCCAGCAAACGCTCCCATCTGGGGAGGCACTTGGGAAGCTGCAGAGGAGGCAGGTGTGCAGCTGCCAACCCCCATTCCCTACAGGGAAAACTCTGCATTCCCAGCAAAAGGAACCTCCTGGCGCGCTCTCCCGTCTCAGGGGTCTGCCTGGCCTTTTGCTGACAGCATAATTTCCTTAGGAGTTTCAGAGTCTGACATCTCTGTTCATGACCCTTTTTTCTGAGCAACATTAATATCTGCTGCAGGTCTGGCAGGTGCAACGTCCGCTAATTGTGTCTGCATCGCCAGCCCTGATTCAAACGCCCCTCTAACATTTGAATTTCTACCTGGGCAATACACAGACCTCCTTTTCTCCTGGAAAGCGTGCACTGCTCACTCGTGAGCTCTTGGCCAATGATCTCCCAGCAAGAGGAAACGTATAGTTAGGAAATTTGCCTAAGCCATCACTGTGAGAACTCGTCAGCACGCCTGATGGAACTGAATAGCATTTGCCAGTCTGAATTATGGCTGGTGTCACAGACACAACCAAAGCTCTTTTGTGAGATGAGCAAGGAGACACCTACCTCAAAAAGCCAAAAATAGTTGATATAAACTTGACTGAAGTGGCCATCTGAGGTGGTGAAAAGCAGCACAGTGGGAATCCACAGTGACCAGACACTGTGCCAGGCAGAGGGTAAGTCTGGGTGGATGAGCTGCTATGGCAGGGAGCTTCCCATCCCTTGCAAGCCAGTGAAGCATGCCTAACCTGGCACTGATTACTCATCCCTGGCACTCGTTACTCTGCCCCAATTCATTTCTCAGAATTAAATAAGATTTTGAGAACATGCTTTATTCATAATAAAGAAATAAACATATGATCTCCTTTTGATCTCTACCCCAACTAGCCACTTAAAGAAGTTGACATTTTAAATATAAACAGTATATTAAAATAACAATTAATCAACACTAGATTTGTGTCTCAGCTGGTTCTCTCTCTACCAGCAAATGCTGAGAAGCTTCTGAAATCTCACATTTTTCTTAATGTCACAAATATGTGACATCAATACACAAATAAATGTATATTGATTTTAATGTTGGGAGAAGCTAGAGAATTTTAGGGAAGGTAAACAGAGAAAGCTCAGACTTGAAAATCCTGAGGGTTTTTTTTCCCAAGACTTAAAACTCTCATCATTTCTAATTAAACAAGCCAGTATACAGGTGCTTCTAAGACTGAAAGGAATCATCTTCTGCACACCCTGGCTTTGCTAGAGAGTGGAATTAGACCCAAAGTATAACTCTTAATGTTTCTTCATTTTTTGTGGATTTTTTTTTCAAATGGGGATTGTTTTTAGTGGAACCAACTTGATGTTGTAGCAAAATTAGGCTTCAATAGTGAAACACCAGTGAATGAGAACTTTTATTTGTATAGCCCTACCTTACATCCCTTTCACCTCTGTTTCAGTTACTCCTCAAGTTCCCAGATTAGGCATAAATACTTCCATGATGTTTTTCAGAACTGTAGAGGGCTGGTTCCAGTTCTATATGGCTGATGCAACAATATTGAGTTGGATAGAGTCATTCCTTATATTTAAGCTCAGGTTAAACAGCCTTTTGGACAGTGGCAGTAGCACAGCCCAACAGCCTTATGCACTCCCTACTGATGCTCCAAATCCTACAGGAAAGCTTACAAGGACTTTGAGGTCTGTTGCAAGGTGTGTAGTCCTAAATCTATAGCACTGAAGTGTGAAGCACCTACTGCAAGGTGACAGTAGTAAGTGCTAATAGGTGGTTTGGGTTGCTTTTTTTTTCTGAAAATTTCCCCTTTGCTTCCTCCTTCATTGGCAGAGGAAGTGGCTGAGCACAAGCACTTATTCAACAACACATCTCTCGCTATTATTGTTATTATTTTGGCAGAGGTTGGTCTGTATTCACTCCCACCTGGGTGTGGAGATGCCAGCATGATGATTTGTCCTCTGAAACTGAACCAAACCCTCTGATAAATACTGAAGTTATGGGGAAGGATTTCCCTGGCCAGTCGAAAGTTTTAGAGTCATATGAATCTATTGGCCAAGAAGGGTAAATTTCCCCAACGAATTTCTCTCCTAAACTCTTCTGATAATTTAGAAGAGATACTGGTCACTGAGGTCATGATTGAACAAGCAGAACAGGAGAGCAAAATCCCCCAGTGATTGTTTCCCAAAAACTAGTGTGTAACCATTCCCACGCCCAAGACATACCGTTCCATCTGGTCTCATGGTTTTTTCTAAGGGCGGTTTCTTTCTTCTCTAATTATTTTTTCACAAATCAAATGAAGTCATTACACAGTCATAGAGCATTAATCACCTTATGTAACTTCATAGTAGTGACACAAAAAATATAAGTAATAAAAATAATAAGGGATGATGCTGCACATGTTGAAGGAACTGCAAGGCAAAGAAATTGCTCTAGATGTGTCACCACTTTCTCAGGTGTATCACAGAAGTATAAGGAAAGTCATCTCATCCTGAGGTTGTCTAAAACACCTGAGATGTAATCCATCTAAAATCCAGCAGAAAAGCCATTTATGTATTGCTAGGAATTAATTACTTTGTAGGTGTAGATTTGAGAGATAACTGAAGCACTAAAGACTAGAAAATATATTAAAGAAAAGTCATGGACAGCTAAGCACATGCCTCATGCCAACGTGAAGCCAACATGAAGCCAAAATGGCTTTCCTACCAACAGGACTTCTCCTGTGACTTCACTAGAACATAACAGCTGTAAGGGCTCAGAAGAATGCATATCCCAGCACCTTGTCTCCAGCAAGTGCCTGGGGTAGAGTGGGAACAAGGCATGCAGCTATGATATTTACATACTCTCCTAGTCTCAGACTGGCTTTGATTCAAGAGCCTGCCTGAGTCTAATGCAATTCGTCTGTTTTAGTGCCCTCAGTAAATCTCTTTCAAGTGCTTGTCCAGTCTCCCCTTTCCAAATCCACATCATCTGCTGGCAGGGAGATCACAGGTTGAGGAGCAGATTACAAGGTTCTGCATCTTGCTTCCTTTCAGAAAAAAGTAAAAATACCTCTGGAGACTCACTGTGGTCAGCTCTCTGGAGACTTTCTTTGGTAATTTCTGAATGAAAAATTCTTTTGAACTGTTTTGATAAAATGCTTGTTAGATGATAGGAAATACTGCAAAAAATCACACAAAGTTTCTATTGCTCATTTCATTTCAGCACTGACATATCACCAAATATGTATCTTTAGGTTTTACCCTTGTCTTGTGTGAGAAATGTCAGTGGATACCAGGCACAGCAGTAGCTCACAAAATGTTAGTATCATTATGATAAAACTCAGATTACCAGCTGGTCTAGATTTATGTGTTTTAAATGACCTCCATCCTCTCCCTTTTGTAATTACCTGGCAATCGTATACACAGATACCACATTTTCACAAGTATGCGGGGAGAAAAAAAAATAAAAGGCATTGTTTCAGTTCTGTAACCCGAATTCTTTGGGGTTTTTTTTGTGTAGCCTAATAGTGTTATGTGTTGTCCCTGTAGTGAGGGACTCAGCACAAAGTTCGGATTGGGAGCTAAACTTCCACCTGTCTACGATTGTTATGGTCTGTCCTGCTTTGTGTAGCTCCTTCCCCAGAGAGATACAAGATTTCAACAGGCCACTCAACATGGTTAAAGATGCATAACTGAGTAGCCCTGTGACTCCCAAGCACTTTAGACCAAAAGCTCCTTTAACTCCTCAGCCAAAGTCTTTTAGGAGATGCCAACAATTGTGTTGGTGCCTCAGAGTGATGACGGGAAATAAGATTATTGAGTTGGTGGTCTGTGAAAAAGCAATAAAGATCAATTTAGTCCAGAAGCTAGAAGAATACTTGCATAAAACATTTTAGGTGCTGTTAGAAAATATATCTCTCTGTATCTATTTTTATATATGTGAAATGAACTGTAGACCTTACTTATATGGTTATACTTACCTGTGTTCTTTCTTATTTGAGGGGCATTCTACAATGACTAAGGACCACAATCATGATTTAGTGAGACAAGAGTAAGTGTCTTGTCAATTAACTGCCTAATTACTGTCTTGAGATTGTATCAGAAATATCCCACACATTCCATCCAAATTAATACTGGAGTATAAAGCTTCCTGCTGTAGCTGTATACTTGTAACACTCCCCTCTGAGTGCTACCAACAGCCCTTCCCTTGCCGTGTCACTCAGTGCCTTGATTAGGGCAGAACACATGCTCTGGTGAGGACCGAGCTCTCCTGTTTCTCTGCTCCTGTTGGGGCTCCTGTGGAATAGTTCCTGATGCTAAAGAGAGACTTTAACCCTCTGAACCACAGGCATGCACAGGAACAGCACAAGGTGTTGCCAGCTATGGGAAAGAAAGCAAGCAAGCAAGCCCGTTTTCAAATCCCTGCAAACGGGTTAATGCTGTTGCTAGGAAAAGATTTGCCCTTTTACAGATCTGAAGGGAGGCAATGTTGACAGTAAGGAGTAGAGGCCCAGCAAGGTTTTAAGTTTTTGTGTGACTTTTATTGCAGGGAAAGAAAGGGCATTGACAACAACAGCTGCCTGTAGCACAGCTTCCCCTCCTTTTTTTTTACACTTGACTTCTAATATGGATTCCAGGCATGATTCAGCAAACAGAAGGAAGAAGATTTTTACAGACATGGACTGGCAGTATTAGAAAAAAATGATGCAAAAAAACCCCCTGAAATAACATAATGAGCTTTCTTTGATACATATAAAATTTGGATCTTAACAATTTTACATAAACCTTAATTTGTGAGAGTTCTGTGGTCTCTTGCTTTAACTGCAGAGACATTTGCTGGGAATGCAGGCTTGGTCTAATTGGGCTCATTGCTCTGGTTCAGAGAAGGTCCCAGCTCACCTCGAGCCTCAAAATGAAAAAGATAAAACCACTGAATTGCATTATCTGGAGATTCATTTTGTTCTTATTTAAGGACATGGCAAATAGACAGAGAGTGATTTTGTGATCCAGAAATGCCTGAAATGGTGCTGACAGCTGCGGTACTTCATCCCTCCTTCTTAAATAAGTGCTCCCTTTCCAAATCTGGGGCAACATTTTTAAGCATGAGGAACAGATTTTTAAAGACAACAGTAAACCTCAGGAGCTCTTCCAGCCTATCCTCATGCCCCAAGAGAAGAGCAACTATTTCTAAATCATATCTACTGGACTGAAACAGGTATATACACTAGCTAGTCACCTTAAGTAGGCAGCTAGGAGGAATAAGGGTTGGCTGCATATTAAGTTGAAATCACACTGGGCACACATAAGTACAGGAAAAGAAGAGAAAAAGGACTTCTGAGACAGGCAGAAACTTGATCAGTGTGGGAGTGATTGATTTTTTCTGATGGTTGTGAGAGTTGGTGGTTATTGTATTTTAGCATATGATTAGAACAGCTTACGTTTGGGTATTGTTGAAATCTAATGGACAGTGGATAATCTTCAGCAATTTAAGTGTGAATTAAAATGACGAATGTCTCCTTTTGTTGAAATGGTGGCACAGTCAGGTGAGGTCCCTGGTGGCTGAAAAAGGGAAACTTTGAGCCCATTTCTTAAAAGGGAAGAAAGGAGGACCCTGGGAACTACGGACCTGTCAGTCTCACCTCTGTCTGGGAAGCTCACGGAACAGATCCTCCCAGAAACTCTGCTAAGGCATATGGACAACAGAGAGGTGATTCTGGACACCCAGCATGGTGGGTCCTGCCTTACCAACCCGTGGCTTTCTAAGATGGAATGACTACCTCAGTGGGCAAGAGAAAAGCTACAAATGTCACCTATCTGGACTTCTGTAAGGCCTTTGACATGGTGCCCCAAAATCCTTCTTGCTAAATTGGAGAGAGATGGATTTGGAGAAGAGAAGGCTCTGGGAACACCTTATTGTGGCTCTTCAAGGCTTATAAGAAAGAAAGGAAAAAAGTTTTAAGCCAGGACTGTTGGGATACAACAAGTGGTACTGGTTTAAACCAAAAAAGGATAGATTTAGCTAGCTAGCAGGAAGAAATTTTTTACTATGAGGGTGGCGAAACACTGGTACAGATTACCCAGAGAAGTTATAGTTAGCCCAACCCTGGGAACATTCAAGGGCAGGTTGGATGGGGCTCTGAGCAGCCTGATGTAGTTGAAGGTGTTCCTGCCCATGGCAGGGGGGTTGGACTAGATGACCTTAAGTGTCCCTTCCTACCCAACCATTCTTTGATTCTATGTCACTGGTAGTAATTTATGCAGCTGATAAGAGCAATACTGTATTGACAGCAACATGAGAAGGAAGCCTGTAAATTATGGATGGCAGCACAGGCTGTCATAAAGCACTTTGCAGCTTTGAATGCCCAGAGGCTTGTACCGATAGTGTCCATACCTCCTCCTTCTCCTCTTCAGTAACTGAACACTACTCTTTTGTTAAAAAAAAATTTCTATTAAACTGGCAAGGTCAGTCCCAATATTTTTCATTACCACATGTGTCCTCTACTGGTTTGGGAAATCTCGAATCCACACAGTTTGTTGGTTCTGGGACTGGAAGAGGAGCAGTAGAGGAGTGACTGGTGGAGACTGCAGAGTGCTGGTGTGCGCACAGAGCTGTAAATGTAGCTACCATTCCCACACTAAAGTTTTAATAATGCTTTCATTTCCTCTTAAGATTATCAGAAACTGAGACTCATCCCTTGCGATCCCCATGTTAATTGTGGCTGTTTATGATAATAACTTTCTTGATTATTTTGGATGATTTGAGTTCTGAGACTTTTCTCATATATATGAGTGCATCTGCATGTTTTAAGATATGAAAATTGCTCTGGTGTATTCCTGTTAAATTGCATGGTAATAACTATAACAATATCCCCCATAAATTATGACTGTGGAGACTTACCTACTTGTCCTTGCCTCAGCTAATTATATTTCACCCCCATCCACTTTTTTCATGCTGTCACTTCAAATGTATATTTTTTGGTTCTCTAGCTCTGCGGTAGCTCTGGTGCATTCCCTGACAGCAGAGTGGGTTACAGTTACAGTGGGGAGACTTGCTGGACTAAATGAACTGAAATGAAAGATATTTTAGTCTCTTGACATACAGTCATCCGGTAACTGTATGGAAAGCACTCATTTTTTTAATGAACGAGTATTTCCGATGCATAATTCAAATGCCCAAAATTAGGCACATCTGGGGACAGATTGGGTGCAGAGGTGGTCCAGACAGGTCAGACACTTCACCACCTTTTTTTTAGGGCTGGGCTACTGGTGTGAGGCCCAGCATGAGGACCAGGCTCTCCGGATTATGCATAGGGAGGAATGGGCCGCCCAGAAGAGCAATCCCTAACATCTTGCCCCTCTTGAGGCATTAAACAGCTGGGGGTGGGATTGTGCTTCAATCTCTGCCCATTGTTCTCCAGAGCTCAGCTGCACTTGCAACATGTATTGGCTTATGCTTTATGTTAAAGACCCTTGACATGACGGCACTTGCCCCAGAAGTGACTGACGTATTCAAATACCTCCTCAGCCTAAAAAGATCAAAACTGTTACCCCTCAGGAGAACAACTGAACCCAGGGAATGCCCAAACTACAGCCAGCCTCCCAGATAAATTGCTATTTATTTCTTAAAGCAATTTACCCTTGAAAAGACCATTCTTCTAGAGAACATTTGGCTCCTAGATTTGTTTAGGGTGGGTGGATGTGTTTAGAGAGCAGCCTTGCCTGATGGAACAGCATTTTGTTGAAAGGGCAGGTTTGGCTGTGTGTCTTCTGGGGCTCCAGAGAAGCTGAGGACACAGTGTCCCCCATCTCCATGCCCTCTGCTGCACTGTCCCAGAGGAGCAGCGCTGTTATTCGGAGACCCCTTTATTTAAGAGTGGTGTTTTCAATGAGGGTTTTTAACACTCGAGTAAGTGCAGTAATACCAGTGTGACATAAGTTACACAGCAAGGGAGGGAAGGTGTGTTCCCTCACTGTGAATGCCTCGGCTCACCCCCTACACTTCTGCCATTTACATTTTTTCCTTTCTAAGGCCCTTATAGCTCTCTGAAACACCCCATTTTCCCTTCCATGTCCTTCTTGAAAAAAAAAAAAATTAAAAAATTAAAACTTCTCAAGGGAAGGATGATATTTTTTGGCAAAACACTTCTCTGCTTGATAAGCAATGAGGTATTTTTGTCAGATTTAAACACACAATTTCCAAAAAACTTATAAGTTATTCTGGAGACATAGTTACTGTATTAGCCTTTTTGTTGTCTCTCTGGCTTCTTATACTCTCAGATACTATCAGAGTACCTAAGCATAAAATCAATAGCAAAAATAAAATCTCTACAGGGGCTCATATTCTCTGGCAGTGCTCCCTTCTCACTGGTAAAAATTTTTTCTTGAGTCAGGGCTTTTCTCTCTATTTTGAAGAGCAAAGAGGAAAATGTTTAACAATATATGTAGTATTTGTATCTTGTGAGCTGCACCTGCAAAAAAAGAGCGCTTAGAGGTACAAGCAGTACCTCCTGAAGGCTGCCTGGTGAGGTGGGCATCCACGTGCCCCCCCAGCCCCATCCCACTGCCTGAGGTGACATGGGCTGGGGACAAGGACGTGGCTTGACCACAGGCTCTGCCCCAGCACAAGTGGGATCACCGCCTGCAGCCAGGCCTTTGCACCACACGGTCCCTGCCAGCCTCGGGGCTGCTGTCCCCAAAGTGGTCAGCATGACCAGCTGTGTGAACCTCATCTGACTTCCACACCTTCCCTGAAAAGTTACATTTCTGTTAAATTCAGCACTTTTATTTGTTTGTTAAGGCCTCTCTCACATCTGTCTGTTGAAAGCACTTCACAGGTTGATTTGCCTCCTCCACACTTTTTGCCATGTTTGTCTCCCTCAGGAGCCTCTTTTCCAGGATAAATAGATGCTATTTAGTTTCTCCTCATATGGAAGCTCCTCCATACTTTGGAACATTCTCATGTATCTTGTTTAAAACTTATCACTCCCCCCTTTTCTACAGTGAGAGATCAGGAGAGCAATGAATTACCTCAGGTATGGATGCTCCAAGGGTTTGAGCAATGGCATAATGATGTCTGCAGTTTCTGCTGTCTCTGATTTCATCTTTCTGTGCACAGGGACACTGATGAAACCCCTCTTGATAATGTCGCCAATGTCATTGTAGAGTTTTCTTTTGTATTGTCATTTGTGTTGCATTTTAGAAAGGAAGAAGTATTTTTAGTAACATATGAAGCATAAAAGCAGGTGCTGCATCTTTCAGTTTCGCAATTTAACCCAAATGGCTTTCTGTGTCATTAGCTTCATGCAGCCCTGCTGAAAAGAACTATAAACTAAAATCTAGGCTAGTTTTTTTCCACATAAAATTTCCAGCAGCAGCATATGTGCTTGTTGTGTAGCTGGGGCTGGTCCAAGGCATGCAGAAGTGCATTGGATGGGATCGTGCCCGAGTTCCCCCACAGTGCTGTGCTCATGAGAGCTGCCCAAGGGCTCCCAGTTTTCCCCCACCACTGCCAGCTGCCCCAGCAGGGACAGCACAGTGGAGCCCTGTGGTGTCCCAGAGGTCCTCTGCTCCCCACAGGATGTACCCAGTGTTTGGCCCAGCTCATCCTGGCACCAAGAGAAGCTTGCAGTCAGCACTAGGTCTCAGAGCGTGGCTGATTGCAGCTGGTGGCTCTGCACTGTTGGCAGACACAGTGGGGACAGTCCTGGCTCTACTGTTGCACCCCAGTGTCACTGCAAAGCAGGGGCTGGAAGACCCCCATTCAGCAAATCAAACATTGGTGGGCAGACCCACACATTCAGTGGGTCCAGGCTAAGGGAATTTGGTGCCAGAGTAATCCCACCTCTCCCCCAGAATGGTGGATTTTCCTCTGAGAGGCCCAAGCAGAGCTCACACTCAGGTTGTTCATGGTGGTGGCCTCTGCAAAGAAAGATGTGAGCTGTCACCAGCACTAGTTTCACGTGCAGCTGCTCCTAACTCAGCCCTGCTTCATGCCGCCCACCCTGTGCCAGCCCACATAAAATAACACTGTAGATGCAATTTCCAGTAGTGACACTGATATGGGTTAACCCAAATTTGGGGAATCCAAGCTAAAAGACAACTGATCCTTCAGAAACTGCAGGCTATCCACCCCTGGAAAACAAGTGTTACCATGGATTTCCCTCAGTTATGCTGCGGGCAACAACCTCCTCTGGCTAGGGAAGCAGCTACTGGTTCTTTTATTGCTAGTCCTGGAGCAAGCATATTTCAGACAGATTAGAAAATCTGGGACATCAGTTTGTCCTGCTGATTGTCAGCTTTTGCTTCTGCAGTAAGTGCAGGATATTTCTCAGGATGCTTTGCAAGCAGTCACCTCTGAGTGCTCAGCAGAACAGACCACAGTCTCACACGCGACCCTTTCTCAACTGTGTCACTGCTGCTGTGAGCCTGAGAAGCTGTTCTCACTACAGTCCACAAAATTCATGTGCTATCCCAACCCACAGGCCATTTCCCAGTTTATTCCATGCTGCAGGACCAGTAGCCTGGTCTATGTTGTGTTCCAGGAAAGGTGAGCAAGACTTAAGCTTTGTGAGTTGCTCTTTGTCTATGCCATGGCCATGGTGAAACGGATGTGGTGCATCAATTCAATGATCTATTTCCTTGCTTTTCCACTAACTTCCACCAGAAAAGTATAGCCTGTTGTGATGCTACAAGGTTTGAACTTGGGATCATTTACAATAGCAATGTTCATTCACTATTATTCTGTTGAGCAATGTAAAAAGACAAGGCTTAATTTGTGAAATGGGCCATCTGTTCCCATACAAACTGCATAATAGAATGCCCAACTATTTCAATTAATACAGTAAACCATCTTTAAGCGATACAGATGATTTTGTATAAATTTTTGACTGTAGAAGATACAATCCTCCTTTGCCCTAATTTTTCTCGAATTTACCTTCTTATCTTTTTATTTAAAGAAAAGGAGTGACAGCTTGTCTCACTGGGAGAAAAGTTCGCTCATAGATGGATCAGGAATAATTAGACCGAATGGTACTGCAAACTCCAGAAGACAAGATATCTCCATTACAGAGAGTAATGTTGTCATTTCTTTGACCATCCTCCCATCAATCCATCCATCAACAAATTAAAGCTGGCTAAAGAGCGACTTATCTTGAGTGCTTTTTACCCTGATTGCTCTCAATCTAGGTAAATAAACATTTTCCCTAGGCAGAGTTAACATATTTAACCATATTTCAGTAGACAGTCCTCTTGCTACTCACACATCTAGCAAACCACACATGTTTATTGCTGTGTTTCCTGACTCACCTCGCCCACATATTGCAACTTCATTGAATAGGCGCTGCTCCCTCTGCCTCCCTTTGGTTTGTCTTTGAAGATGGAAAGACTAGGATAAAGTTGCAATAAAACTTGCAGACTGAAAAATGTCTAGAAATTAATTTTATTCCCTTAGGTTCGAAGAGCCTGATATCCCATGCAGGATGCACAGCAATAATGAAGCAAGGGTGTGGAAGAAAAATTAAAAAGCAGAGCTTTATCAGTCAGGCTGCTTTGAGGAATATGACAATGCTACTGCCTCTGACTTCCATCATTTAAACCATGACACCACAGATTACTTTAGGGCTTCATGATGCACATGAACATGATATAAACAGCATTTTCTTTGCTATCTAATAAATGTGTATGTGCCAGTGAACGCACTGTTAAAGACATTACTTTCTTCCTATTATTTATTTTTCACATAATTGATACACAGTGTAGTGCACACTCTGCCTGCTGCCTATCAGGCAGAGGCAAAAGAATAGTGGTCTCAGTTATTAGTGTTAATGTGTGCCTGGTGCTCGTCAAGAGACACTCGTGGACACACATGAGCACAGGAGGGTGACATTTCCCTCCGACCCAAGTCAGTAGGCTGCGCACCACTGCTGCAGCACTGACAGGGGCTTCTCCCACAGCCAGCTACTGCTACATCCCTGTGTGACGGAGAACAAACGTGCTGCTGAGGCCAAAGCTGGAGAGCTGCTAGGGAAGCGTGAGAGGAACAACCTGAACAGTCTGTCTTGCTCATCAAGGGCAATCTGTCTTTCCCCCTCAAATGCCTTGTAAATGTGACAGCTCGCCGGGACTGGCCAAGGAGTGACAAGTTCCGTTTTCACTGTTGCACAGCCATGACTGGAGCCACTAGAGCAGGGCATCCTGTGGCCCTGGTGCTTCCCATGCTGTGAAAGGTCTCCAGTGCAGTGCCAGTGAGCCCAGCACAGCCCTGCCTGCAGGCCTGATCCCTCCCATCCATCAGTCCTTCAGGCTGCCTCTGTGCAGCCTCCTACCCCTTCACCTCAGTAAGGGTGATCTTGTCTCCACAAAACAATCATGACTCAGTTGTTTGATTTCCCTGCAGTAAAGGCAGGACACAAGAAAATGCTTTGGCAGTGGCAACATGCATGTTGGATAATGCTGCAGTGCAGATCAGTCAGTGATATCAGTGGAAAGCAGTGGTTTAAGGAAGATAAGGATGCCTCTTCTGTCAAGTTAGAGTCAGAAACAGCACTATGGTACTGCCACTGATCCCCTCTCGAAGCCAAAGCAGACTCCAAACAGCATCTCCTCTCTTTTGCCTCTGATGTAGTTGTCATTGAACACCTCACTGGTCACAGGCTTCTCTCTTTGATGCAGTTAAGGCAGAAGCAAAGGAAGATTCTGAAACAGCCATTCCAGAGTCTGGTGCACCCCTGCTCCCTGGACATCTCCCCCTGCCCTGCGTGTGCTCTCTCATTGTGGAGTGGCCTCTCTTTGCTGGAGAGTCCATGCAGCCCCTGACAGTTTTTCAAAGGCAGGAGATGGCACAGCTGTGCTCTGAAAGCCATTACGGCCCATGCTTTGGGAGGAGAGAACTCAGTGAGGACACCTTCCCCAAGGACTGCAACAGAGCAGACATGGTAAGTAAGTGGCATAACCTTTCCTTACACCCATCTGTCTCCCTACTGCCTGTTCTCAGGAGCTCAAGGCAGGATTTTGCTGTAACATCATGAAAAAAGATGCAACTTTTTCACCCTCTTAATAGACATTAAGCAATAGATGCCTTCCCTTCTTCTGCCAAAATAACTCAGTTCTTCTGTCTAGGCAAATAAGGGCAGCCAGATGATGCATTTATACTCCTAATAATTTAATCAAACCCTACCTCATATTTGTTCCTCAAACACAACCATAAAACTGGTGTGAATCTGTTCCTGCTGAGTTCAGCAGTTGAACCTCAGGGTCCCCAACCACCCCAGAGCATTCATGCCTGGCCCGCCCAATGCTCTCACCTGCAACAGGTCCTTGCACCAGGTCCCCATGAGGCTGTGCACCTGTAACATGGCATTTTTACCATAAACATGTCTATAAGCACAGGGGAGAAGGTCAAACATGCAGAAGCAAAGCAGTTGTTTACAGATTTGGGAGTGAGTGGGGGTGCACAGAGCTGAAGGAGTTTGGTTTCCCCCTCTCCAACACTCACAGGTGACAGTGACAAATGTTCCCACTGCAGCCAGCCATCCTGGAGATGTTCTCTGGCATCTGCTGCCCTCATCCTGGAGCAGAGTCAGTGCCTCACTCTGCCCAGAGGAAAACACTTCCCATCCCAAGAATCTTGGCAAGATACTCGAGGTGCCTCATTGCATTCCCTGCGTTTCAGTCACGATAAGATGCCATGGTGCTCGGCTCCCACTGCCCACCCGCTCATTAAATCTCAGCCACATCCTCAGCACTGATCTTCTGATCAAGCTCTTCCAATTCCAGCGTGGATGGCTCCTTGCTTGTTGCTGAAAGGGCCCTCACAGGAGCCAAAGGTGAGTAAGATGGCTGATCCGATCAGGCAGGAGTGGCCTCCACCTTTTAGCGCTTGATTTCCTCATCTCAACTCTGCATAAACACCACTTCTTTGCATTTATTTATACTCAAGTTTAAGTGCCTGTGCAAATTATAGCACAGACAGCCAGAACAGAAATGAGGCATTTAAATGGTAAATAAACACTGCCTGTGCATGGTGGTGCTTTTATAAATAATATCCCCTTTTAAGCTTTATTCTCTTCCATAGAGGAGCGTCACTTTTCAGAACATCTGAACCTACAAACATCACACATCAATCTCTTTATATGCTTATTTAAAGAGCATATCAAACTATTTCTGCAAGCAAAAGGACTAAATTATCCATGAATTCCAGATAACCATCCTTAACCCAGAAAATGTCAACAGTTTTCTGTAATAATATTCCCAAACATGGCAGCTGTCATGGTTGGAATGCTCTCTTTTAGGAGTGGGAAAGCCATACATTTCTGGGAACAGACTCACCACTGAACATGTTCTGATTTATTAGCACAATATATTCTGTTTATAAATTTAGTCTTGTAGCAATTCCTGGACAGCTTTAGCTGTCGCCCACTAAAATGCAAAGTAATAGAAAACCTCCCAGTTTGCTTTATTCTTTAACTCCTGGCCTTCTTCGCGTGATCTCTGGATTTAAAGGCACCTTCCTGATGGTTTTTATTGCAATGTTTACAATGCAGACCTATGAGCGCCTACTAAATTCTACTTGTTAGGCTTCTAATAATTATCACCCAAAGCTACCCAGAAAGCAGACATCCAGATTTGTACCTGAAATGTTTTAGTGAGGATGCAGGTGGTTCACGTACACAGTCTTGAGCTGGGCTCTGTTTCTAACAACAAATGTCTATGGTTAAATTTTGACTGACAGAAAGCACTGATCATAGAGAAATGTGTTTCTGAGCCCCAGATTTTGGGAACAGGTGATAACACTACACAATTTGCTCTGAACTATTTGCAGATCCTTCACCGCAGGTAGCAGGGAAGGGGGTGTTTTTATGGTGCATGTGCAAGTGAGAATCAAAAAACAGTCAAAATTTTCTTAACTACTGTCCGGAGGCTACCAGCTGCTAACCAGTCATGCAGCGCAGTCATTCCTAGCCTTTGCTTTCAAGGAGTGAGTGGAATGGGGAAAGAGAGTGTAGTATTTTCTGTTTCCTGAGCTCCCAAAATGCACAGCCTGGTGAGGACCAGCTCAGCCCAGCTTTGATTTCCTGTCCCCCCCATACTCCATATTTAGTGAAAATATATAAGGTAACTTCCCCATGGGAAAATGATGCAGGGGTTGTAATACGTATGAAACAAGTAGTCAGGAGCAAATTCGTCCAAATTGCTCACAAAATTGATAAGACACCAGGGAGCTACTTTGCTTTCCAGCCAGCAGGTCCCTGCGGTGAAGGCAGTGATGGTGAGTGTGTCTGTGCTGTGGCAGAGCAGCTTCAGGGCAGACCCAGCCACCCATGGCATGTCCCACACTGCTGTCCACTCTTCTCGGCAGCCCAGGCACAGATGGGAATGGATGTAGCGACAAACGCCTAGTGGCCCTGCTGAGGGATGTTCCCAAGCAGTTCTCAGATATGTTTGCAAGGTGCCATGTAGGAGCTGGTGTTGCTCGGTCCTACGATGCCAGTCCTGTGGTTGCAGAGCAGGTGTCACTGGCCAAAACCATCAACCTGCCAAGCATTGCCTTTCTCTGCAGTTCTAACAAACATTATGGAAATGCCAACTGCAAGTTCTTTTCAGCATGACTGTGTTTGGTCTTTTTTTGTCTCATAATCAAAATATGCTGGTGGAATTTATTGTAGGTGCAGTTTTGCCATCATGCTGTAAGATGCAGAACTGGAAAAAAATTGAATACTGTGAGAAAAGGGCTGAGGCAAAATACATGAGTGTTATACAGGCTCCTCCTAATGTGGTCTCTCAGAGTGGATAATAATATAAACATTCATCCATTAGAAAAAAACTACCCTTTACTGCCCCCCATTAAATACATTGGCAGTCCTATTAAAATACAAGTCAGATTTGTGTTTAATGATCTTGAAAGGAAAGTAATTGCTTGAGTATTACCATTCAAATGTTCTTACAGCAGCATATAATATTTACAGTCTAAGTGCCACTTCTGAGTGCTATGTGGCACTGAAGATTGCCCAGCCTCTTCAGAGAGCCTGTGTGCCTGAGAACCAGGGTACAAAGCTGATACACTGTCTGAGCACCAGAGAGCCTGTGAGAAACAACCAAGCAATGGGCTGCATCATTTTTCAATTTTAATAACCTCTTGAAAGGGAAAAAAATTCTTACAAAACACTCCAACTCTGCGAAGGCAGGGCTTGAACACCACAAGTGCTTGTTCAGGTGAGGAGTTCTGCTGTTACTCAAAGGAGCCAAGCTCCTTGCTCTGTAAGCACCATGTGCCAGCAGCAGGACAAAGTCATGCTGAGACCTGTCATATTCTGCTCTATGTTTTTAACCCTTGACAGTGTCTTAGTCAACATCATAGATTATTGTATTTGTCTTGTATTCAACTTTTGAATATGTTTTTGTGGGAATATCCTCAAACTTAAGTTCCATGTGGTGACGGAAGAGGGAAACATGAAAGTAAAGAGGAAGCAAAAATATTTTTATTATGTTTATTTTTTACAAGCTATCAAGAGTGAACCAGAGGAGTATTGCGTAAAGCAAGAGTGCCACAAAGAATGTCAGAACTTGCCCAGTGGGAAAAAGTGAGGTCCAAGTCCCTTTTCCCTTCTCTCACCTGTCTTGCCTATCAAGGTCTTGGTCCCTCAGGTTTCAAGAGGGACCGTGAAGGACTGGGCTCAGTGTCTGTGCCTCACCAGTGACTCACAATAGCAGGCCCTGGAGGGCAAAACCGCTTGACGAAGTCTGCTCCATGCACGGCGCTTGTACAAAATCAGCTGGGGAGGCCACACTCATCACTGAGAGTCCTGCACCCACCTATAAGCAAGATTAATTAAAAATACTAACGAACTCCAAGTGTCTAGGGCATTGCCTTTTGTTGGACATGCTGGTTCTGAGAATGACAATCCTGCCATAGTGAATTAGCTTTTACAGCCTCGGGTGCCACTGTCAGATGCCATCCCATGCAGGGAGGACAGCAAGGATGTGATGTGAAGGGAGTAGGGTGAGAGGCAGTAAAGCACCAACACGTACTAATCAAACTGGTGCCATGGGCCAGATATTAATGGTGGGATTTGGGGAGGGTGTCTATAATCACTTTATTAGGTGCAATGGCTAACATTTCTGTAAAGGAGCAGGTCATATAGTTTATCCCCAGCATTTGGCTGACAAACTGTTTCCTCTTTCAGGAGCTGTTATTCCCTGCGGAGTGTGGGCTTGGATAGAACGCTTTCTCCATCTCAGATACTCATGAAGTGATGGTGGAAATAGTCCAGACATAGTGACTCCCTTTTACACTGACACTTTTTTAGATCACTCTCACCACAGAAAAGACCTGTAAAGCAGGTACAAAGGTAGCTCATGTTCCTGCTGAATCCCTGGGTGATGTCAGGTATTAGTAGGAATGAAACTTGAAATCTCTGCTAGAGTTGTGACATTCCTGTACACTCTTTATGAGCAAACATGAGGGAAGAGAAAGGCAGAGAACCAGGAAAAGGGAAAATATTTGCAGTTTATGCAAACTCTAATAGCAAAGAAGAGTGGATACACCCTCCAAGTAACCAGGAGTACACACCTCTCTTTGAAAGCATGACCATCGCTGCAAATGTGTGTATGAATCAAGACTCTATGCGTGACCATGGCAGTTTAGCTGTGTGCCAGGCAGAAATAGCTTGGCAAGCCAGTTAACTGACCTAAGAAATGAAAATCAGCACCCAAGTCTGCCCCACTTCCCTCTGCAGATTAGTACATCTTTGGATCAGGATGCTCAAGGAGTCCAAAACACTAATAGTGTTTTCTCTGGATCCTCCTGAGCCTTTCACCAGTGAACTGAAAAATATGATTGTGCTGAGTGATCTGGGATTTAGCTGAGCTCCTCATTATAGTTTTCTGATTCCCTCATTAGTGAGCTTTAAATTTCAAGCTGGAACAGATCAGGTACAATCAACAAACCCAGAAAAAAATGCACTGCTGCAATTTTAACATGACTTGCCTCAGCTTCAGGCCAACTAAGCAATACATCTGGATGGCACGACATGTTGGTCTGGAGAACCTGAACAAAGCTCTTGTGCTATTATTGCAGCTGGGGCTGGGTGTTATTCAGGGTTGATGACCAACTGGTGGTGCTAATGCTTCATTGGATGGGAGGTGAAGAAGGGTTCATCACCTCTCACTAAATATGTACATTCATTATACAAACCCTCTGCAAATGACAAAGCAGCTCTCACCAGCCTTGCAATCAAAGGATCCAGCTTGAGTCCCAAAAGACACTTGTAGAAAACAGTTACACATGTGTATTCCCAAATTTCATATGGCAGCACTTGGATCATGAGATCTTCAAGGAGCAGTCTCTTGCTTAGGACACCAAACAGTCCTTACTCCCTATAATACACTTTTGTCTGGGTTTTGTGTCTGTAAAATGTTTGTTAGCTGTTAGGGGGATTAGAAACTAACTTGTTTGCACGGAGCAATGAAACAATAAAACATCAAGTGAGACAAGCCTGGGTTTGAGGGAGAGTTGGCCACAGTCAGGGCCAACAAGCCTGGCTGATGAAGCATCGTCTGAGCCTTGGTGGATGTAGAAGGCTCTGGAGCCAAGTGTCAGTCTGTGTTGCAGGCAGCACCATCATTGACTGCAACAGAAATAGACTCCAAGAGCTGCAGGAGCGTGAAAATAAAGAGAGTCCTGTTACTTTCATTTATCCAAAGAAGTGATACTCCTTCTAAAAAAAGGCAAGGTGCCATCATTCATATTTGGTGGAGGCTGTTTAGGCTCTTAGAGATTTGTATTTGGCAGCATTTTACAGCTCTGTCCCCTGGGTGTTGTGCTGAAAGTCACCTGTTACAACCAGGTCAATGACAAGTTATATGAAGGATTGTCCTGAAAGGAGAAGGGAGGAACTGAGTCATTTTCTTTTGCAGCAGACAGACTGTGAGAGGAAAACCCCTTTTCACACCAGCTCTGACCTGTGAGGACACTTTCTTGGAGAGACTGAACACGAGCTTCTCAGGGTAACGGCGAGGAGTGGAAGAGGGGAACAGTGGTGTGATACAGTGACAGACAACTTGTGATGCACCAGGTGATTACAGTCCTCTCTTCCCACTGTGTTTACTCACTCCCTGCAGTCATCTTCCTCTGATAGCTCTTGAATCTTGGGAGGAGTGAGGTACCCCTGGGACTGGCAGGAGAGGGCAGGCAAAGGGATGCCCACCCTGCGCACTCCCAGCACCACGCTCCCATTCCACCCACAGTATTTAGTGTAGTGTCTGGAGGATATGTACACCTGGCATTTCCAGAGAAATAGCTAGAAATCACTGTGACTAGTAAGGAGTTGGCCTTTTTTCACATTTTCTCCAGCAATCACAGTCTTAATACTATGAAACAACCCATTGGGATACTTTGGCCATTAAGGCCAAATATCTCCCTGATGAGCACTGTCTCATCTTCCAGTCATGGTTAAATTGATGACCATTATTTTGGAGTTCAGAGGAGTACCAGTGCACTCCATGAAGCCTTATCCCATAAAATATAGACATATAAATTCTTCATCTCCTCTTGAATAAAATGTCTGCAGGTACTGTGCAGGTTCCTGTAAGGTCAAGCTCAGGCAGGTCTCCTCCTCCCCATAGGAACAGGCCTCTCCACAGGCCCAGGGGATGCTGTTCCACCAGCAAAGGCAGCCAGAGCAAAGAGGGTCCTGGACTTCACCTGCTGATGCTCTCCGGGTATCAAATTAAGCTGTCAATGGCAATTGTGAACCTTCCTTATGTCTGTCCTTCTGAAGGGGGCCTGGTGACATGCAATAGTCATCAGTTCCAGATTCTCTTCTTTTTTTTTCCCTCCATTCCAAACAACTAATTTTTTTCTATTCCAAATCCTTTCCTAGTGGTTTTTAAAATTTCTTCTTTATGGACAGTGCCCCTTCTTCTCTCCTCTCCCTGTGCATCCTTCTCTCTGAAGGAGCAGCCCTGACGGTGGCTCTCCACTTGGGATTATCACCCATCAAGGCTTGAGCTGCAATGTTTGCTTCCTTTCTGGCTCATCCTCCTTGTTTCCCATACCCAGGCATATTAATATTCCAGCTCTGTTTGTCATTTATCTTTCATTGGAGAACATTTGCTTTCTGTCTCATTCAGAAAAAAGAAGTTAAATTGTTGCCAGGTTTTTTAAAAATGAAGGCTTCTTCTCTATTTTTGTTGTAGGCACTTAAACTCTCAGCTGCTTTGGATTGCAGAATGTGCAACCCCACAAGGCACATGCATGCTGGGTGTGCAGGTCAGATAATTGCATACACAAGTGTCCAGTTAAATGCATGTCTGCTAAAACACATTCCTAAATACATGAACGCTGCATGCCATCACGTCAAATCAGGGCTGTGGCTCAGGAATGGTGTGATGGGAATGTTAGGGACACAGGGCAGAGAGGACAGGGTGTGCTGGCGAATGTGGCTGTGTTTCTGCATGCAGCCCTCATCTTCTGACATTTGAAAATGTGTTCCTTAATCTCTGCGGTGCAGGATTTGCTGTCAAGAAACATTGTCTGGGATGAGCTGTTGGGATTCAGATTATCAACCAAACATTAATTATTCTTCCAACTAAACCCTCAACAGCTAGGCTAGATAATAAAAATGTAAAAAAGGAAATGAGGATGAATCGTGTTCAGTACTTGAAATCTAGAATGCACCATGCTGTAGGAACAAAATCAAATACCATATTCATATGAGTGTTGAGACATAGCAGAGCCAGGCCGTCAGCTGGGGATAGAACGTGTAGTGTTGATGCATCAAAAGATGCTTTCCCCATTTTAAGATCTCAAGACGTTTTGTTTATTCTGAGCATTTCCAGATAATGACAAGATCTGTCAGGTTGTGCTGAGGAAAGCTGAAGCCAAAAGAAGAAATAAGATCTGTTAATCTTTTGCAATAGAAAACTTTTTTTTTTTTAAGTCATGCTTATGCAAGAAGCTACTCAGACAGACAGAAGTAGTATAGGCCCTTGGAGAAGCTGAAACAGCTGCCTCCCCTTTTGCCAGGCAAAGTATCAGTGCCAAAGCATCAGAGATTTTGGAAAGAACAGCCTGTGTGTTGTAGTGACCAGGCAAGTGGACCCAGGCCTTCAGATCATGTAACCTGGGGCAGCTCAGGCTGACTTCAGCACAGCTTCATATTTATAGCCCTGTGTTCCACATATGGTTGAAATGTCATGGTGCTTAATACCATCATGGTGTTGTCCATTCAACTAGGCTAGAGACTAAGTATTTACATTTCAGCATACACAACTAAATGCTTTTAAAGCCAAGTAAGGGGTTTAAAATCTCAGAATAGAGCCATAAAGAGCTAATGAGAAGAATAAAAATCAGGTAGTTAAAAAATGATGTAAGGTAGAGTCTTAATTTTTTATTATTAAATTCACAGCACATTAAATATTAAGTGTTCATAAACTTTGTTTTGTGCAATGATAAATTAATAATATCTACATAGACATGTTCTTTTACAACAGGGAAGCTAAGAAACATAGTACCAGAGGGCCTTGTGTTGACAAGCGAAGCTATTAGAATAGACTCCTTAATCTTCAATCATAAAAAGTAGATAATGTTATTTCTTATTACTATTAAATGCAAAGTGCCTTACCAGGAAACATATATGCCATTACTAAAAATAACTACCAGGGAATGTTTTGAGCAAGGAAGAAAAATATGTTAGCAAATTATACCTTGAGATAAATTCAGTGAAATGTTCCCTGCTAATCTCTGCCATACAAAAATTGTTTTTCAACTTATTCTTCTGTTAGCTTGAAACAGGTTGCATAAGGTTTATGTCTCAGCACCAAAACAGTCAAGGTTTACCCTGGCATGTTGTACTTTAGGTAGTAGTCCCCAATGTCTCCAACCTGCAGGCTGAAGTAGTGATGTAACTTTCTGTGCTACTGAAAAACCTCTGCTGACCTCCTCTTTGGGAGAGGACAGTGAACTTTGTGTCTTCCATCTCATCTACAAGCAGTGAACAGTGCTTCCTTGATTAAAGCTAGGGGAATTCAGCAACTTTTGTCTGGGATTCAGTGACATTATTCATTCAGATGTTTCCTATGGTTCATAAATATGTGAGGGGGAGGTGTCATCCAGGCCAGTCCCCTCATCAAAAACTAACTCCTTGACTGCAGACCAGGCCATGGAGAAGTATTTGTAAACGAAATGTAGCCTAAATGAAGGAATTAGGGGTTTGTAATATATTTACACATGGCCTAGACAGCAAACCTCTCTGCTGGTTACTGGTGTAGCTCCCAGTACACTGAAGTAGATGGGCTTTGAAGACCCTTCTCTGGGACAGTAGAACAGCTGGTAAAGAGCAGTTTCAAGCACCTCAAATCCTCTTCCAGTAAGGGTAGGGCAAAATGTTAATTGGCTTGATCGCACAGAAATTTTTGAGTCCTGATACTTTAAATATTTTTTCAAAACTAGAAGTGAAAAGAGACTCATTTGAGGTAACTATTGACAATTTTGAATGGGTAAATCAAAAGAAATTACCTCTGGACATATATTTGCCTTCCAAATCCTTTGCAGTGTTCTTTGGTTCCCCAGCATGGCAGCACCTGCCCCGCATGTTCCCTGCCCAGGGTTCCTGCCAGCTCCTCTGCCCCGCCACCTCCAGCCCGGCAGCACACCACGGGTCTCAGGCAGCTCCTGCCCCAGTTTTTTTTCTCGTGATCCTGAATGAGCCCGGCTTGGGTAAGGACGGGCTGGAGCAACACGTGCTCCCCTTGTGTGTTTGTAACGGGCGGCCGGTCTGCCCGGGCCAGCTGATGGGAACTAGGACATGCCAGGGAGTGCGTCCTCCTCATTCAGCTGCTGCAACGGCCTTGGAGCCAGCTGGAGCATTCAGGAGCCGAGCAGCTCCCTGCCAGCCCGGCTCCCGGGGCCAGCTTTAGGCAGTTGCCTGGAGAGGCAGGCTGGTGGAGGCAGTGACAGCGCAGCCGAGAGAGGACGAGCCGTGCCCTGGGGTGCAGCAGCAGCTGCTGCTCCCTCACAGACTTCCCCAGGCTCCCCACTCCCTGTGGCATAGCCCCTTCCCATCTTTTTTTCCAGCTGTGGGGGCTCTGACTGCTTGCCTGCAGCCCTGTCCTTGTTCTGCCTCTTGCTCAGTTCTGGCCTTGCCACCAGGACCCTGTCTTGTGCTCTCCCTTGGAGTCAAGGCAGGGGCCATCAGTGGCCCACGGGCACCCATCTTCGGTGTCAGACTTCCTCCTCATGCAAAAGAGGCTTCTGCCTCCCATGAAGCACCCCCAGGCCTGTGCTTTGAACACAGGGGACACCTGACTGTGCTGCATTAGAAGCAAAGGCTAAAAATGGAAAGACAGCAAAGCAGTGAGGAGGAAGGCTGGGTGCGCTCTCTTTCCTATCCTTCCTATTTCAAGAAGTCCTTGCAGAGGCTCTTGTATCTGCTCTTGTGCTGGGAGGATGTTCACTGCTGGGAGCTCATCCCCACTCTTGCAGCCAGGCCAGGGTCTGTGGGCACTGCTCTGGAAAGCTGAACATGAGACGATTGGCACATGCCATCACCACCCTCAGCCCCTCAAAGCCCTGCACCATTTCACAGATAGCTTCTGCCAAAAGCCACCCACAGGACACTGTTGTGTGTGAATCCCTCTCTTATGTGCTTCACATCCTGCTCTGGGTGTATTTATAACACAAATAAAGAGCAGCGAGGGGACGGTGCCTGCTCAGTCTGCCAGCCCAGAGACACAGCTTTCTTTGCCATGATAAAGAATAGGGAGAAAACATCCCTGAAGCAAACACATCAGTGTTCTGAACTTTCAGGTGAAAACCATTGACATGTCAACATTGCAACCAGGATGGCCAAAGCTGTGCAGGAACACCCCAGTCAGTGGGCCAGCTGCCGAGCAATCTGAAGCACAGCTCCAAAACTAGATGAGCCTGACCATGCAGGTCCCCGGGTGCTGGGCTGGACATTGGCTACAGAAAAGCAATGTTGTAAGAAAGTGCCTTCATAAAATACTGTCATTTTGGGGACACCTAGAGAAAGCACACAAAAAGGTCTCAAACTGATAGACATAAACGACAGGGAGGGCTTATCCAAGCAGCTAATGGGGTTTAAGTGGGATAAGCCCAGGCTGACAGCGGCAGATACCATCGGTCAAACACCTGGACAGAAATACCTGCACTGCACAGCACCGGTCTTATTGGCTCAGCACGAACCACGAGAGGCATGATGCAGGCCAGCAGGATTAGTGGAAACCTCCACCTGGGAGAATTTAGGGTAAGCTCCTCAGCATTTAGTCCCAGGGTAGTTTAAATAGTTTTCTGCTTACGGAATTGGCTCTGAAAATCCCTTTGTTAAGCGCTTAAGCACAGGTCGGCTCCTGGGCACAGCCTCACTGCGGTAGCGCGTCCCCAGAGGCGCTGGCTCGGCGGAGGAGCGGGACCGCGGCGCTCCGGTGGGTGCTACCTGCGGGAGCCGGCTCCACACCGCTGCTCCCGGGCCAGCTCGGGATCAGGGGCTCGGGATCGGTGCCGGCCGGAGCCCCTGTGCCGCGCCGTGAGAGTCCGCAGCACGGACAGCACCGCGGGCACCGCGCCGCACAGGGGCTGCGCTGCCGCAGCTCAGGAGCCTGCTGTCTGCCCTGCCTCCCAGAAGGGCTGCTGCTCGGTTACACCTTCCCTCTGTGGCTTTTTTTATTCCCGTTTCATTGACTTTTTTCAGCTGCTTTGGCTTTCTGTGATGCACTTACAAGATATGGCATTGCTTTGTCATTATAATATACTATTTTCATTGTAAACCCACTCTAGTTGGACCTTTCCAAAGGAGCCAAGCCATAGGTGACAAGCTCTTCGTTTGTATACTTGGGAGTCATTTGGTCAAGTAAAGCTGCTGTATGTAAACGTCACATTCACTGCATAACAATTGGAGTGAAGTTTTTATGCACAGGGCTTTTTATTTTCCAATCAGCAGCCCTGAGCTGGGACTTTCGGGGTAAACTGGTAGCTCTGGGCAGCTTTGAAGCATCACAAGTGGAGGGTTTTGTCTCCAGAAGATTTACTAGCAGCGATCTTTTCTTCAACTGTTTTATTAGCCTCCTTTTACATATGTATAGCGGTGAGGGGGGGAAACCTGTTGTTGGTGAAGTACAGAGCCTATTTCCCCTGTGGTATTCACACAAAAAAATTGTGTGAAAAATTGTTGCGCAGGGCCTCCCCAAATCTTGAAATTTAGCTTAGCACCATGAGGTTTTCAAACCCTTCCAGCCTTCTCCACCCCCACCAACCCCCGCTTTTAAAGGTTGAAGCTGGGGTAACAAATTCAGCAGTGAGAATGGATGCCCTGCCCTTGGCTTCCTGGAGATGCCAGAATAAATCTGGACCCCCTGGCCAAAATGCTGGAAAGTTTTCAACCACTTAACACGGGTTTTATAATTTTAACTTGCAAGTTCTTGTTGAATTGAGCCCTGTTGCGTGGACAAATTGGACAAGAAAAGTTTAAATGTTACCACTTTGGCTTCTCCTCAAGTGGTGCTGAGCACAGATGTTTGAGGGGGCCATCATGTCCCTATAAGAATGGGGGCTTTGTGTGCATAACCTTACAAAGGGCAGAATAGCCCTGCTTTGCTGCCAGCCACAGGATCATCCTATCTTTATGTGTTGATTTATTAGGCCAGGGATGAATGAAACCGTAATTAATATTACTGAAGCATTAGAGTCTATTTAATTTAAATGCCACTGAATATTTCACTTTCAGTTGGGAGTGACAATGTGTTCGGGACTGTTGGTGAAAGCCTCAGCCATCTGTTACCCCTACTAAGAAGGGAAGACAAGAGAGACACAGGGAGACAGAGAGCATTGAGCTTTGTGGCTTTTCCAAGCCTCCAGGATCATCATTCAACTCAAGGGCAGCCAAGAAACATTCCTGCGCACTGGACCTTCAGTGTATGGGGGAAAGGCCTGAAAGGGTATAGGGGCAGCACATCTCCCTGAAGGATGGAGAGAGGGAGAGACAGAGCGAGAAAGGTGGAGATCTACAGTAAGTACATATGCACATACGTACCTAAAATATGTTTGAGCACGTGCAACAAAGTGCCGTGGCAGTAGGAGGGTAGAGCAGGAAACTGGTCAGCATATAGATGGTGTAAAAATATTTTTTGAAGGGGGAAGGGAGGGAAGAAGGAGTCAAGGCAAGGTCTGACTGCCGGTTTTAATTAGCCAGAGCAGTGAGGTTCTGGTCCAGCTCCACAGCAGCAAACACCCAGGCTTTGACTTGATGGGAATCACAATATTGGGAGCATGAGACATTTCCCCATGAGCTGCTGCTGCAACATGGTCTCCACCAAACTGAACAAAAAAAAAACATGGAGGGGGAAATAAAAAGGGCAGCAGCGTAGGCAGCAGGCTTAGTCGCCGAGAAATGCTGTGGAGCATGAAATGAGCAGCTGGTGAAGCATCACCTTTGCTCCCGCAGTGCCAGAGGAGGGTCCCGGGCAGGGCGAGGGGCTGGGCGCCCGGGCGGGAGGAGTGTGCCGGAGCTGCGCCCGTGCTTGGGAGACGCCGGGGCCGGCGGCTGGGCAAGGACGCGGGTGGGAGGCTCCGTAGTCCGTGGGATAGTAATTAGCACAGTGGGTTTTCTTATAATTGGGATCATTTGTTCTCCCAGTTTTTCTCCTGCGAACTGATTTCATGCCAGAGGGAAGCTGTGTGACTCACACCTTGCCATGCCAATTAGCTGATAAACATCAAATGTAAACAAAGATAGCCTAATTAAGACTAGTCGCCCAACCTCTACACGCATCTTGTCAAAATCCCACCAGCCTTTCACGTCCAGACTTATTTTCTTGTTTGCTGGGACTAAATTAGTGGCTTTGCACAAGAGCCTCTTATCTTTGAGAGAATCTCAGAGCAGGTAATGAGGGAAACTGGGAGCTGGCCACAGGAGCGGTGTCACCCCCTCCATCTCAGCAGGTGCCTCATGCCAAGGCTGAGGGCAGGGATTAGTCTGCCACTGGGTAATGCTGGAGGCTGACCCAGCAGCCGCATCCTGAGGTATTCACTCAATTTGTCTTCCTGAGTGCTACTATCTGTACACGAAATCTGTAATATGTGTGTCTCCTGCTGCTCTCACCTGCTGTGAAAATTCATCAATCAGAGCCCCTGGCTTACCACGGGCCCGGCCCCCGGCTCGCAGCCCGGGGAGTTATTTGCACTTTGGAGCGAAGGTGTAGGACAGCCACACAACCCAGCAGCAGCGTTTCACACCCACTTCGCGCCGGAGAGCAGCATCACACAGGTGAGCTGTGGCAGAGGAACAAGCCCAGGGAGGAATTTTTATTCCAGGAGGTATCCTAATGAAATCCATAGGATTGTTTCACAGCATTATAAAAATTTTTAAAAGGCCAGAAATTATCAGTGGATCATCTGGACCATCCCTCTGCACCAAGACAAGATCCGCTGGGTCCCTGAGACTCCCACGGCCCAGCCCAGCAGCCTGTCCTGGCATCTCATTGGCCTTGCTGTCAGGGAAGACACGCCTTTGGTTTGAATCAAATCCCTTTGTGATGCAATGAGCCCATTTGCTCCAGTCCTACCCAGGAGAAATAGAGAGCAAGTCTTCCCCTTTATCACCATCTTTAATGTACTTGAAGGTTGTTATAACCTCTTCTTCCTCAGCACCTTCTCCTCTTTAAGCTCAGCAATTCCAGGTCATTGATCTGTTCCTCATAAATCCTATTTTCCAGGTCTTTCATAATTTTCAGCACTCAGCTCTGAAGGCTCTGTGAGCCTCTCTGTTGCTCCTGAAAACGTCTAAATGGGAGCGTGGCACCCACCTGGCTGTGCTTCACCCCATCCCTTGCTGCATCACGCTACCATTGCACATCGCTCCTTCCAGGCCACCATGGTCACCCCGAATGCCATCCCACCTCCCTGCGTGCCACTGGTCCTCTTTGGTTTGGCTCATCTGAAACCGGAATTGGGTAATACCAGTTCTACTACCCAGGACAGGAATGACAGTTTAGCAGTGGCTGGCTGCAAGGCTGACCATCCCCGAGCCCTACACACTGCTAGTTCAAACTGGCACTGGATCTGCTACTACGGTCCTATTGTCACTGAGGGTTTGCAGGATCTCCTCATCCAATCCACGTTGCCCAAGAAAACTTCCTGAGAATCACTACCCTCCTGAAGTGAGAGAAAAGTGGAGGTGAGGGTACATCCACTGCTTCTCTCCACATGGCAGGGCTTCTCCTGTCATAGAAAATGACTGGAGTGATTTAACATAATCTGTTCGTGACAAATCCCTATTGGTAGCTCTGCCCCAGGTGTCTACGAATAGTTGTGCGATTATTTGTTCCAGCACTTTCCTGGGGTGAAAACCGGGTTGCCTTGTCTAAAACTCACCAGTGCCTCTTTTCCCAGTGTAAGGGTCCTCTACAAGTCCTCAGTGAAAGCTGCTAATGGCTCTGAGCCCACTTCAGGCCCTTTGCTAGCCATCCCAGGCAGCTGGGGAATAACCTCTCACACCATGTCAGTGAGAGCAATAAAACACTGCCAAAACTTCCCTGCTTCCCAGTAAAGATTACAGGAGATAGCTCAGGGAAATTACCTGTTCTGGTTTAGCTTGATTGACCTGGTGGCTCATTTATCCACACATGAGAGAGGGACCTGCTCCTTCGAGAGAAGGCAGCAATCAGCTGTGCTTTGTGCTCACCTATGCGCACCCATCTGTCCTGTGACCAGTTACACAGTTTATGTCAGCATCCCTGTGAAGGACCAGGTTCAATGGAAGGAAAGATGAAGGAATGCAGGAAAGGCAGGCATGATGCAATTGTAAAGGATGGCCAGTCACAGCCAGTGTCCGCAGCTTTTCCTTCCCAACCCCCTGCTTGGAGGTTCTCCAGAAATGAGCACGGACTCTCACCACTAGTCAGACCAGCTTGGGAAGTAGGACTGGGTGGACCAGCTCTTTATAAAGGGGGAATGGGATGTATACATTTCCACACAACAAATAGAAGTAATTCTGATGTCATTTATTCAAAGAACCTTACAGCCAAAACTTCAAATATTCTGAAGTTATCTGCCTTGCAAATTATACAAATGCTGGGCACTGCTTCCCAGAAGAGCCAGGAAGGATGTGTTAGTACCTGACTGGAGGAGTGAACGAAGCTTCACGCAAAACTGCTGGTGTCCCAATCAGTGCAACATATAGAAAATCCAGCAAAGAAATCCAGCCTGCGCTACCAGTGTGGGTGTACTCACAGCTCACACCAGCTTACGGCACAGAAGTGAAGGTGTGAAGATACCTCAGCTGTTTTAATGGGTAAGTCATCTAACACGTACTAAAAAACAATTTCATGACTGTTTAACAGTCTGGTGGGATTCTGGGGAAGACAGTTTGCAATAACATGTAAAGCAGGCCCTTGTCTGTGGTGTCAGCACGAAGTTTTTATATTTCATGAACTTACTATTGTCTAAAAGTATTTTGAAAAGAGTTTACCAGCTAATCAGCAAAGTAACATAATTATGCCAGATGACAAAGCGTTTCGCGTGTTTGAGTTTCTCCGCTGGCAGAGCTCAAAACAAGTGTAGCCTCATAACTTTTTAAATTCCAGTCAGATCCCTCATGCTCTCCCCACTGGCCTCCAGCTGACTCATCCTTTTCAGAATATTTCTTTTCATTACTGTGTCTGTAGGCTGCACATCCCGGAGCTGGAGCCAGATCAAGCTGGTACTAGCCAGTGTGGTGAACCCGCGTTTCTCCATGGTGGTCTCATCAGCTTCTACTGAATTTCAGCTTTTACTGAAAAGGAAAGGGAAAAAACAATCAAGCTCTCTAGGGATTAGGAGCAAGCTTTGTGCCTGTGGCCCCATGGACGACTGCTCCACGAACATGGCAGGGAAAGAGAAGCAATGGGAAAGTGTGATTGAACCACAGAGGGGAGCTGACTGAAGCACAGAGGGGAGCTGCAGTGGGTCCCAATGGCAGCGTCACCTGCAGGAGCTGTGGGTGTCTCCCTGTCCCCACCTGCACACTCAGGGCAGATGACTCGGGGACACCGGAGGGGAGATGACCCGCACAAGTTTACAAATGAGGCTTCTGCGAGGGTGAAGCAATCTGGAGCAAGCCCCATCCTGGTGTCCCTTCCCTGAGGTCCCACAACAGTGAAACCCCTCAGGCACATCGGCGTACATCTCCTGAGGCTGCAGTCCCTGTTGCCTGCCCTGCCCGGCACAGCTGCCACATGACAAGTGGCCCTTTCTCTGTGTGAGAACCAAAGGGAAAACGATGCTCATCAGCCAGAAAAGTACCATGTAAGTAGAAATGGAAGATTTCCAGTTCCTAAAGAGCTACCACTGAGTGTTTCTAAAGTGGCGTTAAAGAACACTTTGAAGTACAGCCCATGAGTTTAAAAAATGCATTTGGGGGATAAATCCATATCTTCTTCCAAAGAAACAAACTAAGCTGCATTTTACTAAATATAGACATGTAAGGCACAGCAAAATTCATCAAAACTCTCAATCACATCTCCCAAAGAGATGTATTGTGACAGGAGACCAGCAACACCATGAAAATAAGGGCTCGGTATTCCAGTACTTACACGCACGAGTTACCTCTGTAGTGTAAGCAAAGCCACTGGATCAAACACTTGCAGGATTACACCCCTCACAGCTCCCACCAGGTCACTTGGCAGGATCTTTCCCACCAGAGGGTGGCTCATGCTCCAACCAGGGTCCCAGCACTTCCTCAGTGCTGATGGTGAGTCTCCAGAGCTTAGCTTTTCTGTCATCGGGGATCAAACAGAAAAGTAACACCAAAAAAAAAGCTTTATTGATTCAGTTATATGAAATGATCCCCTTTGCAGCACAGTTTACACTAAGCCTCCAAATCTGACATCTCTTTGAAAGCACTCTTAATATATCCAATTATAGATTTTCAGCAACTTTGTGGAATGTCGGCTTTCCCGGCGACTGACCCCGGAAAACACCATTGAAATCAGGAGGGATTTTGCTATTGAGCTCAGTGGGGGAGGATCAGGTCCTACATAATTTTATTGTCAGCAATGATGACCTCTCTTCACAAATGAAGAATACCCATCCTGAACCATGGCCTTCGGAAAGTAAACCATTTATTTTTATAGCTGGATCCTTCCACAAGTGGGATATTTTTTGCATGGTTAACTTATCCCAGGGCTTTAAATGCTTGCCAAGTGGCTTTAATAGCAGGATGTTGTTTAAAAAGATTGGGAAGGATTGTGGGCAGTAATAGAGATAATTGCCAAGGAGAGATAAATGAATCTTCAATCTCAAACCAACTTGGCTTTATCATTGGGTCAGGAGGGAAGATCCAGAAAAATCCCCTGTCTAAGACTAAATGTGTAATGATAGTTTGGGATTTAGGGAAGTTGGCAGCCATCGAGATTTTTTGATAAAAATATCTTTGGAGGCTTAATACAGGTTTGCAATTCCATATAAAGGCATGAAATCCCCTTTTCCCACCAGGGATTCGGCATCATGAAATAAAAATGCTGGAGGTGAATTTCTGGGAGAGGAGCAGATAGCAAGTGACATCCTGAACTTAGAGTTTGGCAGGTGGCACCAGGGTAGGGAAATGGCATCTGAGGGGGCTGAGCACAGATCCAAACAGATCAGGAGTGTTTTGTAGGACACAGGTCACCTGCAAGGGATACAGGTGTCCCCAAGATGCTCCTCAGTGCCTCTCAACCACCCCACAACCACCCCTCAGCTGCCCTTTAGCCCCTGGAACATCTCGGAGAGGACAATACATGCCAGACCCAGAGCTTCCCTCTCTGCTTTGGAAATAGCAGAGAAAGCATATCCAGGACATATTTAAGTGTATTTATTTATTCATTCATTCACCAGGGAGGGAAGAAGGTTGGAAGCCAACCATTTCAATGAGGAATTATCTTACCTTACCATGCAGAATAAGGTACAGCATGACACAGCAACTTTTCAGGTCAACTTTTAAAAAATGAGTTGCCAAATAAAGAGTGTTGAAAAGTTATAAACAAGGACTGACTTCAGACAGGTTTCTCCTGCTAGGATTTGAGGGTTTGCGTGGAGTGCCAGCTTTTCTCCCTCTGCGACATCCTCTCTTTCCTTGCCTGCTGCCAGTCAGTGCCCCAGGCTGCAGGACCCTTGCTGCTCTCTGCGGTCCAGGCTACCCGAGGTGACTTCTGCAAACACTCACGGGGCTTTTAAAAGAATGGGAAAAAGCATTTTAGAGAGAGATGACTTATTTTTCAGCAAAGGCCTTACCCATCCTGGAAGCAGGGGGGACTTCTGGGATGTAATCAGTCAATGTAGAGCACTCATGGGGCTTTCATGAGAGTGGAAAAGGCCTTTTAGTGAAATATAACTTATTTTTCAGCAAAGACCTTTTCCAGCTCAGGGTAGAGCTTTTCCCAATTATCCTCTTACCAGTCTACTTTTGTCCTTTCCAAAGCCTATATCCCCAGCTATGGGAAATAACATGGAGGAAACCCAGAAGGATTGTACAAAAAGCCTGACAAAATGATTTCTCTCATTATGATCTGAACAGGAAACAGTGACACAATTTTTCCAAAAGCAATATTGAAAAAGGCAAAGCAATGTGAAACAGCAGTACAAAATGGGACACTTTTGGATTAAAGAGTCACTCTTTCAAACCACTCATGTTTGTAATAGCCCCTAAGAGTTGGATCAAAGCTATGGAAGAGGTGGATGATTTGTTATGACAAATTTTCCTGTGTAAGTAAGGTCCAGGAGGAGTGTTGTTCTTGTGACGTTTACAAAAAAAAAAAAAAAAAAAAAAAAAAAAGGGAGATCAAAAACAAACTATGAAATAAAACTGGGGCAAAACCATCCCAAACCAGGAAAACCAAAATCCCCTGCCGGGGAGTGCAGCTGTGTTACCCCGAAGGAGAGCCTTCTTGCTGGTGTGGGAATTGCAGGCGGTTCCCAGCTCAGGGATTTGCGTTTCCAGGCTCTTAGTCCTTCTCTGGGGAAGGGGTGCAGCCTCCCCAGCCGGCAGGCCCTCAGCTAAACTCGCCACTGCCTCGGGCTCCTGTTCACAGCCCGCTTGCCTTTAACACGGACATGCTCACACTTGGCGGCATTACCCGGAGCTTTGGGTCTGATGATCATATTTATATGGCTGACACCCAGGCCTACTTGCCTATTCCTGCGGATTCCCGTGAAGTGCTGTCATGGCTTATTACCTGTCTATCTGCCTTCAAGCCTGGGTGACTTTTAATTTTTTGAAGCTTAATGCTGGGAAAACAGAATCGTTTCAGATTGGCTCGGTTCACCTCCTGGATGTAGAGATTTATGGTGTATAATACTGTAGCACACAGCTTAGGAGCTGGTTTCACTGCAAGGCTCTTGAAAATGGGCTGATTTTGTCTGAAATAAATCTTTTCAGGAGTGCATCAGCGAGAGGGGAGAAGGGAAAACATCTTTACTGGATTTTGGAAACTTCTGCAGTCTCTGCTCCATGTTGCTTTCAGGGCTGAGGAGCCCTTGTTCATGTCCCAGTCTAATCCAGAGTTGTGTATTGGAGCTCAGTGATAATTGGAAACTCTTCTCACTCCAGCATTTTCAGCTTTTGTAAAAGTCTGCAGCTAATGTCATAACAAGAATTAAACTGTCTCATCATATTACACCCATCTTAGCTGACTTCGCTGGCTATTAAGGTGACAGCGCATTGATTTAAAATTTGTGTTAATTGTTTACCCCTTCTTGCAGAGGTTTTCTTGGAGGTTTTGTAGCAACCTGCAGGCTTTCTGTAGCTCTGGATTATCTTTGTGTTCAGCATTATACAGACTTAAAAAAATATCCTTTGTCTGGATCACACCACCTAATACCTCAGCCCATGGATTTCTTTGGCACATATATTCCCTACACGGGTCACTTTCAAAAATAAGATAGTGGGGAGGCCATGGCTGGCCTTGATCTTACAAGACTTAAGAGGATTTTTTCTCCTTCTCTGAAATGTATTTATATTTGCTGCTTTCTGTTTTTCTGGCTACTAATAGCAGGGGTGGTTTTTTACATAAAGGTATTATTCTGCCCACCAAACCTTTCACCTTATGGGTTTAACAGAGAAAGTACTACCCACCAAAACAGGCCTTACAGCCCATCATCCTCAGGCTTCCACTTTTGGGTTGAATAAATCAATTCCCATGTAAGCCTGTGGTAACAAACTTTTTACCTAGAGCTGGGAATGAAAATTGCTTTGTGCCATATGCTGTCTCTCTGGCACAGAATGAGCATCACTTCAACTGGAATTTGGTATGCTCTGTGATTGCAAGACTGGAAAATGGGAGACATTCACTTTCTTTTCCATGATCTAGTTCCTGAAATCTATAATCAGTGTGTTTCTCCATAGATTTTTGAAAAAAAAAAAAATCATCCTTTATTTTCTCCAAGACTGTGAGGTTTTTTCACCCCCTTCACTGTGGGCTGAAACGTTTCTCACTTTCTGCTCCACTTTGTTGTGTTTTCTCTCACTGAATTGGAACAACAATTGAATGGGAAATGGGAAAATGTAAACTTGACTTAACAAAAAAGAATTCTTATTTAAGAGAAAAAGGTAAGTAATCAAGTAAATAATAAATACTTATTTCTGAGACCAAAATCCCATTGACATCACCAACTGGTTTTGTCTCACATGTCAGGCACTTTGGAGCAGACCTCGGGCTCATTCTTGGAATGTGACCTTAGCTAATGGACATCTTCCTAAGGAGTCCCACTCTGCCTTCCTGTGGCAAGAAGTGCTAATCTCATAACCAGCCCTTCCCTCACCCCATCTCCCCCTAGGTCTTTTCTTCGCTTTTTAGTTTAAAAAAAAAAAAAAGAGAGAGAGAGAGAGTGCTTGTGCATGAGCCGCAACCAGATTTTACAATTCTCCAGCGGCCGGCACATTTTGCACAGTTTATAGCTTATTAGCATGGTTGTGAGTTGCCAAACTATTCCTGGTTATTTGAGTTCCCAGCGTTTATTCCTGGGGAAAACCAAAGCCTCCCAGTTGTCATTAGAGAGCACTTCGTTAGTAAACAGCATTCAGTATTTATATTTTGAGCGGCGAGTGCCGCTCACTCGGATGAATAAAGCATGGCTCTCCCAGGCCCTGGCTGGCTGCTCCGCACGCCGGCGGCCCCGGGAGCGCGGCAGGGATGGGCTCCGGCAGCTCC
>WEIT01029762.1:72485-86814 GCA_013389985.1 Dryoscopus gambensis | reverse complement strand
CCGCACCGAGCGCGGCTGCGGGACGGCCGCGGGGCCGCCGGGCGCTCTCCCGACACAGCGGCCCCGCTGAGGCTGTCTGTGCGGAACGTGAACCCTTCTGCCTCTGCTTGGCTTGGTGCACCCTCACCGCGCCTTAAAAGCCTTTTGTTTCGCCCCTGTTTTGATGAACTTCTTTCCCTTTGATGTTCATCTGGAGTTTAACAGAGATAAAAGGCGCACAGTTTAAAAAAAGTGGAAGGGGAAAAGGTGCTGGGAGAGCACAATGCGGCGCATTATCCTCTGGCTCCCCTGTGCCGCTCGCTTGGCAGGCGGCAGCGGGACCGAGCCAGGGTGACGGCCTGGGCGTCCCGGGCTCACGCAGGCTCCCGCCGCAGTGACACCGTCCTGGGCTCTGGGCAGAGGATCAGGCGCAGCCAGGCCCCAGGAAGGGCTCACTGCTGCCAGCACCCAGCCCCCGGCACCCGCTGTGACACTGCCGGCTCGGTCCCAGTTTGGGGCGTCTTGCCCAAAGGTCTCCCCCAATCTCAGGAAGCAATGGACAGCCTCAGTTTATGGCACCACGTGAGCAGGATGCATCCCAGCTCCCTCACTGCACATCAACGTCCCACATCAGCATCCCATGTCAGCAATTCCCACACCTCCTCAGCCTCTAGTACGGGAAGCTGAAAGTTTGAAGAAACTGCGTGTGAAGCACCAGGATGCTCCTGGAACCAGGTGGCACTCCAGCACAATGCCAGCCTCTTCCCGAGCTGCCAGTGCCCTGGCTCTGACAGGCTTTCAAGAGGCAGGTGAAACTTGTTGTTTGGGGTCTGACTCCCAGGGTCAGGCTCTTCTGTGGGCACCTCGGTTTCCCTTCAGATACACATCTCCAGTCCATCTGACTGGAAAGCAAATCCCCAAAAGCAGGAGACAGAGGGAACCCCTAAATATGCTATTTTTATTGTCTTTCCACAATTTTATGAAAGGCACTGATGAACCATTTCAGAAGGCAAGATGGGGCAGCAGGGCCAGCAGCCACCGTGGCCCGTTCTGACAGCACCGTGTCCCTGGGCCAGTGTTCATTTCTCCCTGCCCTTTTCTCCCTATCCGGACCCTCTGCAGGTTTGAATCAGCGGCCTCATGGCCTAAGTTTCTTTACAAATTATTTGTGCATATTAATTCCTGGCACCATCCTCATGTTCCCCATCTGTGACACCTCCAAGCAGCCAAGGCTGGTGCCACCTGCCCAGATGTCACCTTGCAGAGGTGCTCTGCAGCACCCAGGAGCAGGGGAAAAGGTGCTAGTGCCCAGACTGCACCCCTGTGCCCATGGGAGCCTGCAGACCGGGGTGACCTGGGGACACCTCCGTGACTCTGGTATCGCTCTGTCCCCCTCCCAGCCCCAGCCCTGCCCTTGGGCAGTTGCTGCTCTCAACCATGTCATGGCACATGCCATCCTTGGTCACATCCTGGCACATGCCAGCCCGGGGCACATCTCAGAACGTGCCCACCCTGGCCACACCCTGACCGTGCGAGGTTGGGGTGTGACTTCTGCCCCCTCCCAGGCTGGGCACATCCTCAGAGCTGCCTTGCATCCCAGACCCTGCCTCAGTTACCACAACCCAAAGCCCTGGCAGCAGACACAGGGTATTTTTGGGATCTCTTTGTGCAGCATCCACACAGAAAGTCATTTTCTGTGAAGCTCCTTATAGCATTTGGTACTCTGAATCAGAAACAAACCCCAAGCACCTTCTCCCTGGATGGCTGGCGTGGCTCCTGCTGTTCAAGAGCAGATCTGCGGCTCAGGATGGGACTTCAAGGACACGTGCCTGTCCTGTCCGAGCCGTCCCACTGTCTGCAGACAACCCCCCGTGCAAAATAAGGACAGAGTCCTAAGGAACTCATATATAATCTCATTTCTCCTTAGATGGCCTCTGCCACCAGCAGTTGTCTCTGAGTAGGTGTTTTTAAAAGAAAATTGTATATAGACCTTCTGCAAATATAATTTCTCATCTGAGAACAGGTTTGAGGGTTTTTTAATATTCTTTGAATTGCTGAGTTTGTGGATAGCTCATTTTTTATATTTTTGCTTAGATTTTTAACCTTATCTTGTGACATCTGCATTCGCTGTCGGTCTGACCTACTTAGTGAAATCAAAGATACTGGAGATTAAGCTGAATGGTCCACTTTAATGCACACTTATAATTTCAGGATCCTGACAGAATACAGTTGTTTCTAATAATAATTTCTTGTTATTAAAACAATATTTGTAAATTTGCATTCAAAAAATCTTATTCGCAAACTAAAATCATTTTGCTTCCCTGAGAAGGCAAAATCTGCAAGCTCAAATAACTGAACTGCACCTGAAATGTGCACAAGGATTTTTAACAACGCTGTTTATTAACCAACACTAATATCTGCAAGTGTGTATCATGGTGTGCCAGTCCCTGTAAAATGTAGTTTAATTGCAGTGAAAAACATTTCTCTTTTTTTAGGAATGCTTTGCACTGCATCCCCACTTCAAACCCAGAAAGAAAACAAGTTGTAGCAGACTTTCTCTTGCAAAATGAATTTGTCAAGCTCTGCTGCATTTTGCTGAAGTGTAAGAAACTCAGATAAAAGTGATCCTAAAGTTAAGAAGTTGGTTTCAGGGCAGAGACTGGTGGGGATTTCTGTGCTTACATTGACTTTTCCTGAAGTTGGAGGTGTGGGTAGGTTTTCTTGTTGTCAGAGGAAATCATTCATGAATCTAAGATCTCAAAGACTGATTCCCTCTCCCATTGCACCGTGCAGCTCAAATTTTGATAATATTCTGCAGATACAAGTGGAAATAGGAGATCACTTGCAGTTTTGAGACAGCATCTGGGCTCTCCCTTTTCTCCATCACACTTTTATATAATATATAATGTATTTTATGTATATACACACATATACATACACATATGTCAAAGCAACAGAAAATTACCAGTGCTTAGCAGCTTGCAGGAGCAAGCAGAGCCTGATCCAGAGCCTCTTCCCATCCCGGGGCAGGGTCATAAAGCCTCTGAAAACCGGGCGCAAGTGTTTCAAGCAGGTCCTGGACACTGAACATTTACAAACACCTTCTTGCCTTCATAAAAAAAATGCTTGGAGTGTAACATTGTGTTTTCCTGTATTTGATGCCTTGGTTCGTGCTTGGGAGAGTACGGCTGTGCTACTTAACACTGCATTTTTCTAGCTTTTAATCCATATTATGAACCCACTGACAAGGAGCCTTTCAGAACAACTGTGACCGTGGCGTTAATGGTTGCAAAGCAGCTGCTGCCAGAGTAATAGTTTTCTGTATTTTTACCATTTATGTACAAGCTGGAAGAGTTTTTTTGCTACGTAAAAACAGCAGCCTAAATAAACTGCTGTTACTATCCAGCTTCTGCTGCCATATGGGAACTTGCACCTTCAGTTTCCAGTGACCACCCAGACACAGGCACAGACCTGCTCTGCCACAACACCAGCTCGCAATATACTTGAGGATATCTGTGGATATGCTTTGCTGGGCAATAAAATATGATTAAAAATGTGCAAAATGAGTGCGTGCAATGTTTTATTCCTGGAGGTAAAATCCACTTAGTAAAACTTCAGTGTTCTACTGCGTGAGAGATTTGTGCTCAGAAATGCATTTCTGCAATTTTTTCAATGAATTTCCTCAGGTGATTGATTTATAGATGGCCGAATAGTGGTAAAATACAGAGTGCACACAATCAACACAAATTACTAGTATTAAGCAAGTGCCGGATACTAAGAGAATATTTATTACTTTGGAGTATCCTATATCAGTGAAATAAAATTGTATTGTGCAACCCAAGACCAAAGTCATTTGCAAAATAGCACATCAAACCTAACCATGTCCAATTTATTTCTAAGCTCTCTAATGCAAGGGCGGTGTTTCTCTGTTGTTACCATAACCAGGTATTTGTGAGTTTTTTCTTAACCAAAAGTCAGTTCCACTCCTGGATGTTGCTTTAAAATTAAGCACAGACCTCTGAGCCTGCAAAGGTCCAGGTAGACCCTTAGCTGTCCGTGCAGCAGGGAAATGTGTTCCCCAGTGAAATCCCTTGCAGAAGCACATGAGGAATACTTCTACGAGTGGGGTCCGTAGAAGGCCCCTCAAGGACCATCACCACACTCCAGCAAACACTATCTTGTGTTTGGGACAAATTACAAAGAAATGACCTAAAAGCCTGGCTGGGCCATCCTTGAACTGTTGGAGGCAGCTGTGGGTTTGGTGCCTCACTCTCAGGTTGGGGTGGGTGGGTGGTACCTCATGCCCAAAACAAGCCGAGCTGGATCTGTGGGACCCCTGAGGAAGCTCCATTTTGGAGGGCTGTATGCGACTTAGAGCCCACAAGTGGCTCTGAATTTGTTCCCTTTGTGTCCTTTCCCCTCAAGGATTTGGGGCTCTGGAAAGTTTCCTGCATTAGAGAGATTTCCTTGTGTTCTAGGGAAGGGCAAATAGCGCAGACTGGAGCTGGCTTCTGTAGCTGCTCCCTCCTGCTAAACAGCATATTTCTGTCTGTGTTTGACTGCGTTTTTCTACCCCATCTCCTTCTGCTCTACATGATCTGTCAATATTGAGTTTCTTCTCATTACACTTTACTCTCTCTTAGCATCTATTCTTCCTCACTGATGGTTCCTCCCTTTACCACGGCTTTTTCCATTGGTTTGGTTTGACTCAAACTGAAACGGCCAGAGTGGGATTTAAAAGTAGTGAATTTGGTTCTATCTATTTACTATAAAGCACATTATTTGTATCAGCTTCATTCTCTGGGTATTTTTAAGGAGAATATAATATTGCCTTAATTTTAGATCCTTTTTTAATCTTACTTCAGGCATAGGCTCCAAGAGATGTGCATGCAACACAGATGCTTATTTTTTTCCTCCAAATATGCAAAGAATATGGCTATGTGCAATAAACATCCCTAAGAGCATGGCTGAAGACCAGGAAAAGAAATCAGTAAAGCTGCTGTAAATTCCTGATTATCTAAGAATTTCAACACCCACTGATATGTTTGGTATTCCACTGCACCCTCATGAATTTAAGAGCCTGGGACACACATTTATGGATGCAAGCTGAACAGTGCAGCAGATTCTGAAACAATCATCTGAGGATGTTATGGCAGTTAGTCAAAATCAGACAGTAAAAGGGAGATTTTTGTTTGAATAGGGGGATTCAGAATGTGACTCATAGAGAAGTCACGCGGGATACAGGGACTTCATGAAAAAACCTTAGAAAAACACACTATTGTCTGGAAAACCTGGATATGCAAGTACAGAATCTGCAATTTCTGAGTCATATCTCTTCCCTGTTACCTGCAGATTGTGGGTCGAGTAAGTGACATCTGTGGAAAAGCACCGAGCAGCAGACAGAAAAGAGAAGGGCAGTGGGTAAACTTCCATCAGCTTCAGAGAGACAAAGCTTTCTCCTGCACATCTTTAGTCTCTGATTTTCACATCCAGGTCTAAATCTGGCTTTGGGCTGATGCACACTGCTACCAGACATGGTTAGTATTAATCACATATTATTGAATCAATACAGATCTGTTTGATGCGCGTAGTACTTGCTCACTGGTCTGCATCCTCTAACTCTCTGTAATTAACAATATCTGATCTACAAGAAATTTACACCCAGGCCACAACCCCTTTACTCCCCAAATCCCCATTATTACTGTTAAAGTCCTACAGCTCATAAAATATAAAATATTAAAGTTCTGATTTTTTAATGTCTTAATAGTCCCATTAATCTGACTATTCAGGGGATTTTTCACATCAAAATATTTGGTATTAACTGGGTATGTGTACCTGGAGATTTGGGTGGTGAAACAGCAGCACCAGATACTTGAAATGTACATCTCTGGGGAAGACCACCTCCCTGTCTACACACACACACACTCTCACATATATGGACGTGTGTCTGCATCCCAGCACTTGAATCAGCAGTGTACTGCTGCTGTTGCAAAAATGTGTAGCGCAGCAATATCATAATCAAATGTATGCTCAGACATGTGGCAGGAGGCAGCAGCAATTCACAGCCCATCAAATGCCTTGGCTTTGGCTTCCTTAAGAAGCATTTCTCACACCAGAAAATGCAATTACTTCTCCACTGTGCCTTCCCACATGGAGATCCAAAATGCTTCAGTAAATGAAGCAACCTATCAATACTTTATCTACTGCAGATGAGACCTCTACAGATAAGGATCATTGTAATCCAGCCATTGATTTTAGGATTCTCAGTCCTCCAAGGACTGTGACAAATCCATACATTGTCCCTGAGTGATGGGGTTTGCTTTTGGATTTCTGATTTCATTGGGGAAACTGTGTAAGAGTGAATGTAAACAGAGAGAGCTCTGCTGCCGCCCAGCTGGGCAGGCTCAGGTCCATGTGTGGGTCCTTCCAAACCCAGCTCTGGTGCACACCACTAATTAACAGCCAGACAATTGCAGACACACCAACATTTTAATTTTTTTTTTCCTAAGAGAAGAAAAGGGGAATGGTTTCAATATTTGCCAGCTTTTGTGCTTTGCTCCAAATTTTGGAATCCACTTGTATTGTACAAGCTTTGCTACTGTTCCTGGTGGGGTTTGGTGACCTGGGGATGTGAAGGAAGCATTTGGCTCTCAGTGCCAATCAGTAAATTTTATTTGTAAGAATGGACATTCAGAAAAATTCCTGTCCTGATGTATCTTTATCTGGAATTTACATGTGTGTCTTATCCCTTTGACATTCTTGCCCCAAAGCAGGTTATAAACAGATAAATGTGTCCTTGTAACAAAAAGAGAGATTCCATTTCTGAGAGACCCAGAAATTTGAGGGTCCATGTCTGTAGGTATGTGAATGCACACACTCAGGGTCCTTCAAATGTACACTCTCACACAATGTTTTATATAACTCAACGTCTATGCACTGCAAATGTTTACAAGCAAAGGTTTGCAACCCACTGGCTGAGAACAACTGACTTATTTGCTATAGAAAATAGGGAGAAATTCCTAGTAATACCTCCAACTTCTCAGTTTTAATTTAATCAGGGAAAAAAATTAGGAGTACAAAGAATTGTTCAGATTTCAGGCAGTCTATAAGATTCAATGCACACACAGACAAGAGAGGTATTTGGGTATTACATGGAAAAGCCATGTAATAGATATGAGCTGGTATTACTGGGAATTCCCAGAAAAACCCTGAATATTGTCATCAGGGACTATTTCTGTCATTCCAAATGACGCAGCACCTTCAAGCTTTCCCCACTTATTGTAAGTTGAATATATCTGCATATAGTCTTTTTTTACCCAAATCTTCATCTGTTCCCAAACCTAACTGGAAATAACCTGCAGGTACAGGTGCAGAGCGAGCAGTTTTCCAGTCTCCAAGTAAAGCCTGCAGTCACACACTCGTCATGGATGCATTTGTTACCACTGAGCAAGTTATACACTGAATACAAAGAGTCACACAAACATCTAACAGGGACTGAACTACAAAATATTACACCTTAAAAACATGACATCTCTATGCCCAGGAAAGTAATTGTCAGTGCTTTTTGGAAGTGTTAAATTTGCTTCTGTTCTTCTTGGAGTGAGTATTTCCTCACCCTTTGTTTGTTATGACAGTATGGAATCAACACAATCTGTCTCTAAAACTGGAGAAAAAATACAATATTCCATCTAGACACATTTTGAAAACATGGGCTTCACGAAGTGCACAGCAGCCTTACAGGAGGATTTTCTGGTCACTTAGACTGACCTGCAGGGCTAGGCTTGGCTGCTGAGAATCACGCGGACATTCCCAACTCATGACCCTTCACAGACAACATCAGCTCAGAGAAACTCCGAGGAATAAACTCCTGCACCAAAAGCATTATTGCATCTACCCAACACCTCTGAAACTGTGAGTTTATGCTCCATCATTACTGCATGAACTACGATTCACACGTGAATGGCGACCGCGCTGTGAGAGGCGCTGTTAAAGACACAGGCTCCTCCACACACTTCTGCTCTCTGTTTTCAGTCCCTACCCAATGCACCAGGAAGAAATTCAGAAACATGTAATTAATTCAGAAGACTGTACATTCCCCACACTAAATAGATATAAGAACTCTCATTTTTCAAGACATAGTTCTATTTTAGACCATAACAGGGAAAAAATGTGCTTAGTATAGGTCACAAAAGAAGAATAGAAACAAAACCTGTGGTATTCAGTTATTGACATAAACATCATCATGCATTGTATGAGCTGTGATTTCAGCCTAGTGACCATATCACGTGGACCTGGGAATTTGTCCAGCCCATCAGCGAGCATTGGATCAGACCTGTGAAAGCCAGAGCTGTATATATGGCTTTAGCTTTATATCTGGCAAGCCTTGCAGCTCAGAGGAGAGCACGCCTCACTTGCTTACTTGCTGTGTAAACAAGGGCAGATCACGTCACCAAAAAGGCTCTGAGATTTACCCAGCAGATCAGGGAAACATCTGTAGTCTTTCACATATTTCACGAAGAAACATTTGTTTGGTAACATGTTGCATCCTTTCTGAACGGCGACACATGGGGCCATGGGCAGAGCAATTAAATCACAAAGAAATTATTATAAAAATCTAGATTCTGTTTTTGCACTGCCTATATAGTATATAAATATATTCTGGATATAGGTTTGTTTAAATGTATTTTTATATGTGTATAATATAAATATAGGTATAAATACATGACATTAATATATTTAAATAAATTTATATTCAATGTGGCATCTGATCTAAAAGCACTATTGCAATTTGGGGCAGAAGGGTTTTTTTACTGATATGTAAATATGTTCAAAAAGTTCTATATAAGTAAGCAGTATGAGCTTTTCTGGAGTACCTGTAACCTTACATTGACCAGTTGCCTTATATATACAGGTTTTCCTGGATAACATATGTAATTTTTACACCTGAAATTATTCTGCTTTTTGGATAATGGAATTTTGTCATCAGGGTTACTTCAAGAGAGTACAAAATGATAGCAAAACACGAGGCTAAAATGTGAACAAATAAAGGAGTGTTATGTTTGTTCGTTTTGAAACAAAATGAGAGTGTAGGAACTGTAATGTGTTGCACACTGGCTCGTGTGACCATACCTACTGACACTGGACAATCAGAAATCACAGCATTACTGGGAGCCCTGAGTCAGCTGAATCAGAGGCATTCCGAGAGGTCTGTCCAAATAACTACCTTCCTGACATGAGGGCCACAAGAAGCCAAGAGAATCTGCTCCCTTTCCTCCACCACATGCAGGAGCAAATCCAGAGACTGGTAAGGAAATGGGTTAGACATTCATGGGGCTGGCACGCCTCAGAAGGAAAAAAATGTGACACTATTAGGAGAGGGTGTGTGAAAGTGTGAACGCACAGCTGAGGTCGGCTGCAAGGGATGTGTGAGTGCATTCACCTGTCCGCGGGTTGTGCTGTGGCATCTTCGGGGGCTGCAAGCAGCTGGGCCAGGTCCTGTCATGCCCAGCTAAGCAGAGGCACACTGGAAATCAAGGACAAGACAGGGTGGGAAGAGCATCCCTGCTTGTGTCTGTGTGAGAGGGAAGGCAGAGATGTGATACAAGCCCTCGTGTGTTCGGTCTGACCATTGGGGCTGCCGGCCGCTGCTCCTGCCGTCACTGAGGTCTTGAGGGTGCAGGGCAGGCAGTGGCAGGGGTAACTCTGAGCAGCCTCATCCCAAGGCCTCCCGTGTCCAGTCTCACCTTCAAGAGACGCTGGAGGCATCACAGACTGTGCTGTGGATTGAAGGGGAGACACCCCCCACATTCAAGTGCTGGCTGGATTTTTGTTGTGCTTTTTCCACAAAGGTGGAGTTGGGAGAGGGGAAGAAGAAACGTCCCAACTTAATTTCTTTTTAATGGTCTGATGGAGCGTCTGACATGTGAATCCTCCCTGTCCCCGCTCCCCAGCTTGCCTTCAATGGCTGCTTTTAACAAACAGCCTCCCCCAGACAGGGAAATTCTGTTACCTTGCCCAAACCTGCTCAAATACTTTGAGCTCTCAGTTATACACTTAGCACATGATTTTGGCAAAATGCGGGAGAGGCGCATTCTTTGAACTGGAGGTAGACTTACAACCAGCCCCTTGATCATCAGTGATGTCTTTATCCACTGAACCAGAACTGGGTTTTGTAAAACCTTACACCCATAGTCTCTTGATCTTCTCCTGACGTGCCAGCTAGTCCCTGCAAACCAGGTCATTTTAAGAGTTCCTACGCCTGTATTCCTGCAGCCCCACAAGATGCATTTTAAGTAGCATATCCAGAGCCATCAGTGACCACAGATTAGTGGGGCGATATTCCCCCTGGAAATCTTTGAGCCTGCACTGCCTTCCCTCATTACAGAGGCTATCGAGTTTGCATTGCTTTGCATCCGCTAACCAAGGGGGCTTTGCATAAACGCCACTTGGGGTCTGGGAGCTTGGCCCTGAGCAGATCCTGGGCAGAACGGGATGCTCATTCCCAGCGCCTGTCGGGGAAGGGGAGCCCTGTCGCAGTGCCCTGACTTGCCCATGCCAGGCCTGGCTGCCAGGGCAGGGTGGGCTCCAGCCAAGAGCACAGGGGCTGAGCTTCTTGTGAATTCTGCTCAGTGCTCAAGTCCTGACTGGGAATAAAAAGCCTGTCCCCTCTTAGTCTTTAGGGGTAAATTTCAGAGGCTCCAACGCTCGATAATTAAAAAGTTCTGTCGTTCCCCTTGCTGTTGTACTAGCTGTGGTATTTTTAAAGCTTTTTATTAAAAATTAATTTCTTTATTTTGCTGGAGACCCATCACTCAGTCACGTGGCTCGCTGTCATGTTTCTATCCTTCCTACTCATATTCGAGTTATGCCATCAAGCTAATATATTGTGACTGCTCTTCTCTCTTGTGACAAAGCCTTGCAGCTGCCTCCAAATCAATAGATGTCAAAGAAATATGAAAACAATCATGACAGAGAACTTAAATCCTGGCTAGAGTCTGCATAATAAAAAATGTGCTTCTGTTCTCAAGGCAGTGGATTAATTTATCCTAAAGTTTAGTCAAATTTTATTCCGGTACCTTTTTCCCAGCAGATAGAGCTACATCTGTTGGGTTTGTAATGTAATTTGTAATTACTGCCCTTCATGTGGTCCAATGCCTTGAACCATCTTTAATTAAAAGCATAATTAAGGGAAGATCTAAAGGAAGACAATTACCAGATGGTCTTTTTTTTAGAAACAGTTAGTTGCATTGAGGATGTATCCTGGTCCATTTCTGACTTGGATTAAAAGGCAGGCTGCCTCCTGCACAATCTGCGAGGTGAGAGGCTGCAAAGAGGCTCAGGCATCCTGGGCAGCAGCACTGCCAACAGCTGCCAGAGAGGCTGGGGACAGCCAGGGGGACACTGGGGGACCGTGGGGCAGAGGGTCGCCCTGGCTGCATCATATTTCCCTGGGTGGGTGAGCCCTGGTGCCCTCCTCCAGCCCAAAGCTCTGGCATAAAACACCTCAATCAAACCCCCGGCATCACTAGGGACACCCTACAGCTTCTGGGAAATATTTTTCTAGTGAAAATAGCAAGAAATCGCAATAACAATAATAATCGTGATATCAAAATGGTAGTAACAGCAGTAATAATAATAATAATAATTTTTAAAACCCACAGGGACTGAGTCCCAGAACAGTCTCCAAAAATGAATTATCACTGCTGCCCTGGGTGAGACAGACCCTGATGAGGGATGCTGTGCCTGCCCAGCCCTTGATCATCGCCGGAGGCAGTTTTGGGAGGGGGTAGTTAGCCAAAACCTCCTCTCGGGCTGCAGCACCTACCCCGGCCTGGCTGGACTTACTTTAGGGATCCCTCCCCATCTTCTTGGGATATCTCCCTCCAGGAGATTCCCTGCACCCACATCTGGAAGTTCCAGAGACCATTACTAAAGGAGAAAGGGCAGGAGGAGCTGGGAAATAACCCCGAAAAGATGAATAATGCAACAAAGTGCAGAATTATGTGTGAGAACAAAATTTCTAGGGGAAGCTAGGCATAAAAAAGTGGGGAGAAAAAAAAGAAAAAGGGAAACCTCGAGCAGTGGTGTAATGTAAATCAAATTTTTGCTCTATTACTAAGATTTCATTATTTGACTGTTCCTACTCAAAGTAAGGCAGCAATGAATTGTAATCATTTCAATTATCTTCAAGATAGTTTCTTTAGGACACAAGTTGTCAAAGATAAAAAAGTACATTCTTGCTGCTCCGTGGGTCCATTTTCCAGACGGTTTGTCGCTCTTGCTGCATGATTTAGCCGGGGCTTTTTTGCATACTGCAGCTCTCCCGCACGCCCTCCGCGGGGGCGCGGACCCGCTCCTTCCCTGCGCGGAGCAGCTGCGCAGGGCTCCGCGCCCGCGGAGCCGGCGGGCCTGACCCTGCCCCAGCGCCCGCTTCGCTGCCATCCTCTTGAATTAACTTCACACAGGAGGTTTTGGTTGGTTGGCTTTACCACTTTTCCCCTCTTATTTTCGCGGCTTTCCCCGTCTCGCTCCCCGCCCCGTGGAATATTTGCTGACCCATTACTCTGAATAAAGCAATAATTGCGGGGCGGGCTGCCCCGCACCTCGCCTGGCCGCAGGGCACCCGAGGCAGGATCTGCCCCCCTCCTCATCCCCGCAGCCCTACAAATACTGTTTTCTCCCTGCTGATACGCGTTGATTTGCAAGTGAGAGCTGCTCTCCGCCGGGAAGGCGCTTAGGTCTCTTTAAGCGCAAACCAAATAACATTTAAATGCCTTTTTACTGCCGGGGCATTATTTATTTAAGTGGCCGTCGGAAATCACAGCAACGCGATTCCCGTTCCTCCCGGAATATTGTCCTTGCCTGTTTATTAGAGCGACTGGTTTAAAAGAGGCTCTTTTGGAATAAAAGGGCGCGTTTCCCCCCATTATTCCTATCTAGGGAGTCCCAGGCCTTTAGTACATTAAAAAAGCTTCAAAAGGACAATTCGCCATCCACAGATATTATATTTGTGAAATGTCCTTTTGTCGAAGCTTTTAACACCTTCTTATAACGAATCATTTGTTCTTTTCTCTTTAATTTTGATAGACAATTAGCCATCAAATATACACCAGTTGACTGTAACCGAGCATTAAACTAGCCTTTATTTAACGCTAATTTAGCATAGCTGCTTTGTTTAACTTTGCCATACAAGAACCAGGTTTTGTAGCAAAAAATAGGTGTAATTTTATGTGGGGCTTCGTTTCTTTTGGCCCTCTACACAGCAAGCCCTCTCCTCTTTGTAACCCATTCTGCTGGGCAGAAACACCATTTCGGAGTGCCTAGCACCTGGAGTCTGGAAAAAAATTAGCATTGATATAGATTTAGTTGAAATGTAATCTCTTAAATCTGTCCAAGATTCGGGGAGATAATTACACTTTCACTGAATTGACAGAGGTCAGCGTCTCTGTGGACCTGAGGAGTTGATTTACTAACAATAGTGTTACATAAAAAATGGTGTTTGAGATTATAATGTTAATAGATGCAGTCACTGGGGAAAGCTGGCAGGCTACAACTAATTCGATGGAACTTGGGTTTTGCGTTACAAGGATTCAAATCACTTGCAGCATTTAATTTGGAGGAATGAGTTTGGTAGTAATTACAGCAAATGGAAAGGTCGCCTTGGAATATTAGTTATTTTTTCCCACGTTGGGACTCGGGGTTTTGGGGGGAAAGTCTTTTTTCTCTGTCCCCACCGATGGCCGGGAAAGCCGCGGTGCTGCATCCCCTGCGCTTCTACTGTCGGTGACCTCGAACCCAGCATAACCCCGCTCAGACTAAAGAAACGGGGATGGAAAATATTTGTGTAAGAGTTGGAGTCGCCCCTCGAGTGGGATTCGACAGTTTTCAGAGAGAACCGGGATTTCTTTCTGCTCCCGGGGGGTGTTCGCTGTCCCGGGCCAGACTCCTCGGACAAAGCGCACCACGACATGGGGGAAAATGCTCCACAGTTTCATTTGCCTTTTGGGGGGTCACGACAGGAGCGGGAGGTTTGGGTCCGTGCTCAGGTGAGCCCGCTCCCATCTCCCTGGTTTTTTTTGCCCAGTAATGACCTGGCGGGGACCGGATGTCCCAAATCCGAACGCTGCTCCACCAGCTCCAGCAGGTCACGCTGCCTCTTTGGGCATCCTGGAAAACCCAGCCCAAACTCAAGTCCTTGTGCCACGATGTGCCTCGTGTGTCGTGCCTCTTCACCCACTCTCATCGCCTAGGGGACATTTCCCACTTGGGCAGGACCTCAGCTCTTTTCCCACTGGGACACACGGCCCTGCTAGGGAGAGCCAGGTCAGCAGTGGCCACGGGGAGCCGAGGG
>WEIT01029762.1:19051-41647 GCA_013389985.1 Dryoscopus gambensis | reverse complement strand
CGAGGGAGCGGGCGTCCCAAGCCCCAGCCCCGGTGTCGGATCCCGGGCCCTACCCGGGGCCAGGCGAGGCCTCGGAGCAGCAGCAGGGCCCAAGCCGCCTGGGAGCACCGCTGCGAGTGGGCACGGGGGTGGTGCGTGGGTGCGTGGGGACGTGCCGCCTCACCAGGCACCGCAACCAGCAGCAGGAGTGGGAAACGAAAATCTTCAGCGTGCTCTGAACAGCCTCTTACACCCATTTTCACCCCCCTTTTTTCTTCCAGAGCTGTATTACTAATGAAGACTGAAATCTGCTGTGATGTATTTGCTCAGTGTAACACAGCAATTTTCAAGGGTCTCCTCTTTTTACCGCTGAAATTAGTGGGAGTTTTGCCATTGATTTCAATAGGAATGAGACATTTCTGTGCATTTGGTTAAAATGTATTTCATAATAACACCTTATACTTTATTTATAAGCCCCTCCTAAGGCATTTCACAAATTATAGTCACACAAGAATTGATGTGTGAGTGCTGTCTTAATAACACTGTATTTTGTGTTTCAAATATTGTGTTCTAGATACAATATTTACATTTACAAGTGAAAAGGCTGCTAACCTAACAGTTATTGTTCAGAGCAGACAGATGATGAGCCATACATGCTGATGGCGAAGCAGACGTGCATGGGTGCCACACGTGTTGGAGCTGCCTCGAACCGAGCACATACCGGCTTTAATTGTTTTTAAAAGGTAAGCACGAGCCAGCATGTGCCCAGCTGCAGAAGGCTGGGAGAGCTGCTTTCTCACCCAGGCTGGAGCACTGAAAGGGGATTTCCCCTCTTTTTAGCTAGGCTTTTTACTTATAAAGTGAGCAAATGCCCCCATGGGCTGGTTCACTCTAGGCAGCCTAACATGGGATTTATCTGTGGGGGCAAGATTACAGCAGAAGACAACGACCTGGGACCCATTGCCTCCCCCAGGCTTTCCAACCATTGGAAGTCCTATTTCATTCACTTTCAATGGCCAAAAGTGTCTGGCTTTTTTTTTTTTTTTTTAATTGATTTTTCTGGTATTACTGACTAAAATATATTATCTCCCTTTCTCTGGGTAATATGTGTAGTTTAGAGTTATGCTAAGGTTTAAATTTGTTCTACTTTTCCATGGCAAAAACAGCACTACAAAAACTGAAAAAGTATGGTTCTTTTAATGTTTTCTTCTCAGTCTCATTGTGCCATATGCAGCTGATAAGCCTCCTTTGCTCAGGGAATAGTGTAGGATCTTCTTTTAAAATAACTCTTCTTTGACAAGACACCTGCTTGCTTAATGAGCTCCTGCAGCCCTGTTTCTAATCAGAAGTGTGATTGGCACCTACAGACACCCAAAACAACCTCCTCCCCAATTAGAAACAGGCGTGTGAATTATGGGTGCGAGAGTGGAGTCTGTGATGGCTGTTTGGTCTCGTTCAGAGAGGGAGTACTTCTTGTCTTGCCATGGACAAGGACTCCCAGACCGGAGTGTTCCTCTGGCTGAAGAGTGCAGGAACCCCTAAAGCCCTGCACTGCCCAGAGAGGTAGAGCCAGAAGACATGTTCCTCCTCTTTGGATGGAAAACAAAGTATAGAGTATAGCTCCTTTCGGATTAATGCTGAAGAATGGTGTTAGGGAAGTCTCTCACATACGTTACTGTTTAGTATTTCTTTGAGAAAATAGCAGAGGTGGGAGGAACCTGCATGAGATGCACAGTAGTAAAGATAGTACAGATTGGATAGGAGCCAGGTTGGCAAGTTCTTGCTTTAGAACGTATCTTAAATTAATTCCTCCCCCAACATTCTCTTAGCTGTGAAGAAAGAAAGAAATCCCCAGTGTATCAGCAGACAGTTAGGGTAGCTTACCCGGATAGTTCACTATCCTAAGATAGTTTGCAAAAGCGATCATGTGGAAGATGAAGGTGCTTTCATAGGGTCTACAGAAATGAAACCTCAAAGCGATGAAAGCATTTGATCAGTCTGTTAATATGTACTGCTGATATGTTGTAGATTTCCATGAAACCTCCAGCTGCCAGAACCTCCGTTGTTTCTTTGGAAGGTGGCCCTATGGAGAAAAGTTTCCAAGAAACCTGCTTTCCTTCAAGTTCTGCTATGAACCTCTGATGACTATGTTTTAGCACACAGCGAATTTCAGGGCCTTCTGTACTGTTCCCTTTCCCCTTCCTGGTTATATCCCTGGTGAGAGGATCGCGATTTTGAAAACGTGTGTCTGATGCTGGTGGGCTGCGTGCTGGAGCTGCTTTGCCCGCACAAAGGACCACAATATTGTTTTTGCTGGGCTGGTAGAGGTCTCTGGTACTGGAGCCTCACCTCCTACATTGAATTGCAGATGGGTCAGATGGTGAGCAGAGGTTTTGTGAGTGACCCAGGAGGATCCTTGTTACCTTCAGGTGCCTGACAGGAGCTGTAAGTTGCATGGAATCCTCCAGCAGAGGTTGCAATTGCCTCCAGGCACCTGACAGACCTCACGTACACTCTGGCAGCTAAAATTGGTGAGGGTTGCAAATTGCAGCTCTTCCTCTCCTGGGACATACAAGCTTTTCCAGCTGCACCAGAGAAGTTTGTAGATTCACAGATAACCTCCTTCAGGTCAGGCCTACACCAATGGATTTTGAGAAGTATTTGAACAGTTATTCCATAGAAATTACCTACAGGGCAAGAGAAGGACTCTGATTTACATGGAACAGCATACAGCAGATAAACCTGTTCATCTTGTTGCAATAAATATGTTAATTTATAATGAGTGAAGAAAATCTATATTTCTCTCTGTAACTGTTTATGTTTTACCCTTTAGATTTTACTTGGTAAAGTTGAATTCGTACTCTGTATTCTGCAGCTTTGTGTTTCAAATAATGCAGGGGAGGGTTTATTTATTTTTAAAACTCCCCCTGTCAGACTGGATTAAGTAAAAATCCCATCATTTAAATTTTATAAATTTTTTTTGCTTTTAAAGAAGCAAGTTGTCCACTTTGATTTCTCTGAATTTAAGTCAACACTTACTTTGCAAAGTACATACTCAAACCCTTAGATTCTTATTTAAACTAAATTTTTGTTGGTTCTGATGATTTTTTGAGTTATGATTCAATTGCTCTGTGTGAACTGCTGTTGCTTTACACCTGTTTGGGCTAGGATATATTTAAAACTTCATGAGACTTACACAGTCAAGGACTGCAAAATAACCCCTCTGAAGTAATTGTGGCTCCCTCCACTCTGCCTGTGCTTCCATCCTCTTTCCCTCTGTTTTTTGGGACAAGTTCTATTTGCTTGTCTGAAGCTGGAGCATCGATAATGTTTGAAGCTCCTCAATCACGAACTTTGGCGAGTTGGGATGAACCCCCTGGGTTTGAGGTGGCTCCTGGGAAGACTCCCACACAATCTCCCACACAGATGGACTTAGTACTCCACCATCTCCACTAGTGTGCTGTCAAAATCCTTCTCACTCAAGTAATTTTCCAAAATTGCTGAACTATCGTGGACATAGTCTGGGAAGCACCATAAATGGAAATTTCATCGTACTGGAGAATTCTTCTGAATGCTTTCCTCTCTCTGTCATTCCCTATCTGATCTTGGCTGAGTTGTTTTATTTGTTAGTGCTGTGTCCAGCCCTGGGCTCCTCAGGACAAGAGAGACAAGGAGCTCCTGGAGCAGGTCCAGTGGAGGGTAACAAAGATGATAAAGGAACTGGAGCTTCTCTTATGGGGATGGACTGAGGGAGCTGGGCCTGTTCAGCCTCCAGGAGAGATGACTGAGAGAGGATCTTATTAATGTCTCTCAGTGTCTGCAGGGAGGGGTCAGAGGATGGACCAGGCTCTCTTCCATGGTGCTAAGCAATAGCCCACAAGGAAACGGACAGAAACTGATGCACAGGAAACTCCACCTGAAGATGAGGAAGAACCTCCATCCTGCGCGGGTGACAAAGCACTGGAACAGGCTGCCCAGAGAGGCTGTGGAATCTCCCTCACTGGAGATATTCCAGAACCATCTGGACACAATCCAGTGCCATGTGCTCTGGGACGGCCTTGATTGAGAAGGGAGGTTGGACCAGATGACTCCCCGTGGTCCCTTCCAGCCTGACCCATCCTGTGTTTCTGTAATCAGTTCACCTTTTCCAAGTGCAAGGCCATGCTGCTGGCAGGACTCTCATTACATAGATGGATAGCAGAGATACCTTTGTGTCTGATCAGCTCATCTGCTGGATCCATAGAGATGTTCAACGTGCCCAGAAAGGAAATGGATGCACCAAAACTTCCCTGGTCAGGAATGAAGGGCTGCAGCTGCAGTTTCCAGCTGTGGTTCCGAGCTGGAGACAGTGGAGCTAGAACTGTTGTGAAGTGCTGTTAGAACGATCCCTGTCCTATTGATTTAAAACAGGTCAGGAAGCCAAATTTGTTTTGTAGTCATGCAAGTTCCAGGCCAAGAATGATGCCCTGCACAAACAGTCCTGGCCTAGGAGTAGAAGCTCTGACATACTTTGCATTAAATAAATGCATTCTAAGAACTGCTGAAAAGTTTCACTCAATCAATATATTTTAAAGAGGTTTATAGCTCTTTCTCCACACAATAAACTATCTCAAAATATAGGCACTGAACTGCTTGATTTCATATCTAAATCTAATCCATTCATCCTTTCTGTTCTTCTCTAAGTCCAGCCCTGGGCAATTCCAGCAAGAGCTTTCTTTAGTGCATCTGCTTCAACTTGACTTCAAAATAAGTATCTGAAAGTGCACCAAAATTCATCTGTTTCAAGACTTCTAAGAGAATATCTCTGACACTGTAAGTGCTGAGAACATTCTGAGGGCATGAACATTCAGACTCAAACTCTGCCAGCATAAACTTTTTTTTAAAAAAATTCTTGCTATATTTTGGCTTTAACATTTATATTCAATGCCAGAAGGCATTAAACTATATTTTTTTTACTATATAGAGGAATATGCAGTTAAAAATTCTCTAGATCTGCTAAATTGTAAAAGATCCTCTGGACCTTACCCTATCAGGTTGCTTCTGATCTAAACTATCACTGACTTCTCTTGAAGACTTTTGAGCTTAAGTTCTGCAGGTCCAGAAAATCCTCACGCGATAAAATGTTGAAAACATAAAAGATGTCTTTGTTTTGATATGAACAGGGGGTCTGTAAATTAGTTTGATGTGCTTGGTAACTTTCAAAATTGTTTAAAGGCAGAGTTTAAATAAGCAGACAAGTTTTCAGCAGGTGCTCCAAGATGCTTGATGCCCAACTGTCCTGAAAGATCTGTTTACTCAGACGCTGCAATACAGGGGTTTTTTCTCCTTTTTTGGGAAAAGAAAAAGAACCTAAGATTTGCTTATAACAACTAGAACCTGAAAAAAAAAAGAGTGGTGGATTTTTTGCTTCCTTCCCTTCTTCTCCCTCCCCCGCCATTTGAGATGCCTTTTTTTCCTAAGATGAAGAGGATTCACTTTCATTCTTCTTCTCCTACACAGGTACATTTATTATTGAATAAGCACCACCATGTGCTCAGTGTGATTAAAAAAGAAATGCAGGCAGGTCTTGCACTCACGCAGTTCACAAGAGAAAATAAAAATTCCAAGAGGTGGCATGGGGGATAGGACTTGCTTTACTATCTCTTAAAGGCATAAAAGCATCCTCTCTCCTATTTCTGTTGTGCTCTGTAGTCATGATGCTTCTCCAGCACAGGCAAAAGAAGAAGAACACTTTAACTAAATTTCTAATATATGATCCTGGAGAAATACTTCTTTAATACATGTGAGTGTGTGTGTTTGAGTTCAGTACTTGTAGTACATCCACATTTTTAATAGGATGTGTTACAACCTTGTGGTTTCAGAAAAACTTGATTAGCAGCGCACCTTCCAATACTGGCATGGTAGAAGATTTTTTTAAGTTAGGCTTTTGCACTTTCCCAAAAGCTGTGTTTGGAACAGCATCACTACTTAATATTAAATTTAAATATTAAACCAGTTGTGTAGTACCACAGGTATCAAATCTGGAGTAGCTGAATGCCCATTTTCAGATGCTTGTAGCTGCTGTTACAGAAAATTGAATTCAGCTGCACCCTGGAAATTGCTTTTGAAATGTCTTTACAAACAGAGAAAAAGACTAATCTGTGATAATATTCTTCTCATGTTCCAAATACTGATATTTTGAAAACCTCAACACAACAGAAATTATATAAAGAATTCTTATTTGACATCTTAAAGGCACAACGTTTTAAATTTCATTACTGCTTTCTTGACTGTGTGTCACAATTCTGTAAAGATCAGGTTTTGTGCTGAATTGGGAACATCTTCACTGGGATGAATCTATTGTTTCCCTGCTGAGTTTGGTGGTTTCAGTTTGTAGCCAGCTAAAAAGTAGGAAGTTCTGCTTTAAAAATTGCAATAAATAAAACCCTCTCATTCTGCAATCTCTGCGGAGAGGAGCCCTCTGAGCACAAGTGAGGATGGCACAGACCTCCATCCAAGCCAGCAAGGGGCCTCTGGAGATGCCAAAAGGAGCTGGTGGCGCACTGCCACAGCCTGTCAAAAGAGGCTGTGCCCATTCTTCAATTACCTGAGCTGCTCCCCTTAGTTAAATATTTATCTTCAAGTCAAGGGAAGACAGAACTGAAGACGGATGTTTTGTACACAGGACCTTGACAGGCACCGAGCGGTTATGGGGAACAGGTACAGAAAATCACCAGGTAAACATTTCTCTGGCTTCCCAAGTCAAAATTGCTGTTGGTGCCACAAATGAAATCTACACTCTATCCACACTCTATCCACACTGTATCTACATTTTATCTACACTCTATCTACCCCATATCTACACTCTATCTACCCTCTCTCCACATGCTATGAGGTAGCACATACAAAGCTCTGTCTCACCGATCAGCTTGCTGGATTAGCCAAGTCACTGTCATATGTTGTTGTAACTGATAGGAGATTTTGGAAGGAAAGAGAAATTTTGCTCCATGTCTTTGCCTTAGGTAAACACCACTGTACATGTGCATTCTCTAACACTTACTTTACAAAGCACATTTAGTGACTCAGAAAAAAACCAAACTAATGCAGATTTGCAGAGGGAGTTCCTTTTATTACTCAAAATACTTGTCAGCTGTAATATTACTCTCCTGAAGTTTCTGAAATGAAGACTTACAGATGCACAGGGCACACATATAGACAGATACACATGTGGGATACATACGCTGCTCACTAACAATTTTCAGGTAATATCTTAACTAGAAATGGGACTGTGACTTTCATGATATTTTCTTCCCTGTGTGTTAAGTCAATGACCTATTTAAATATGTTGGCAGCAATTTATATGCCTTGTGACTTTATATTCCACAAAGAAATACCGTGTTTTGTGTTATTTACATTAAAAAGATGTACTATGCAAAACTTCACCTTTGTTAAAAATCACTTTATCCTAAGTATTTAAATTATTTCACGCTTTCAAAAGGCACAATTATATATCTAATGAGAACTTCCATTCAGTGCTACACATAATACAAAAAGAGAAAAAATGTTTGAGACATCAATGATAATATTTTAAACATGTTGGCATAGGAAAGTAGATGTCTTTTTCCTTCACTAAACTGACAGTTCAGTTCTGAAACTTTATTTTGAAAAGATCTAAAAAGGATTTGTGTCTTTAGAAATAAAAAATATAACAGGCATACCTAAAAAATATAGAAGAGAAAACCTGATTGTTACTACTAATGAAATAGCTGATGACAAAATAGTAGTCTTTTTGATTTTGATCACAAAAAATAAACTGGTAGTGACAGGATATGATGGATAGATTTGACATCCTGGCAAATCACTGTCATTGATTCAATTATTCTAATTCAGAATAAAAGCTGTATACAGTATGTGTTTATGCTACAGTGGAGTTTTTTAAGTGATTGACATTCATCATATTAGTTAGACAGTTTTAAAAGCTATGTCTTTGTTTTACACAGTGTTGTCAAGAAAAAAATAAAGTAGAACCTGGATTGCAGGAAAGAAAAAAAGCAAACCACTTCCCCAAGTCTTGGTTCCAAACCCATCAAAATATGTTACCATTATTGCATCCTATTAACATGTTCTTTGAAGACTCAATTTCACTCCAGCCATGTAATACACTATTATAAAGACTAAATTTTGAAACTGTAATGCAATCTTACAGCTGGGTAGCTTGGAAGTTCTGCAGAGAAGAAGATATTACCTTTCAAAATGGAAGTCAGCCTCAGAAGAAAGAATGCAAACCACTTTAATTCCCAGGTCAGCTTTGCTTTACTGTTCCTTTGTTTGATGAGAGCGACACAGGGATACATACAGAACAGTTAGAAGTTCACAAATTGTATATCTGAGGGTACAAAAGCCTGAATTACTTGTATATTCTGCCCTGCTTTAGACCAGCTCGCTGTGATATCCTTCCCCGAGCTCAAATGCACTCTTCTGGTTTCCCAGCATTAATGTAGCTGTCGGTTTGAATTTCAATCTTGAATTATGTCTGTTGACATAATTTCATAGTGCTGACTTCAATTGTTTAGGATTACTGTTTTGAACTACATAAGGAAATCAATTCTTTCCTCTCTGGTTAGGAAATTCCATTCAAGTGAATTTTAATGCATGTAGTAAGCCATAAGGCAAAGTAATTATCTATAATATATTCTGATTTAACCCCCCCCTTCTCAATTACTGGCATATTAGAATAAGAACTATCTCATATATTCTAAATTTATTATTACATATTTAATAAACTGATGTAGAGATTTCCTGAAATTTAAGAATGGTACTTCAATTACAGAAATGAATGTTTTTAAAAGTGTGTAGTTTGCTTCTTGAATAACACATGACAATGAATTGCCTAGTTCCATTCCTTTATTTCAATTAACCATCCAACTCATTATTCGTACAAAATATTATATGTAAGTATATAAAATTATTTTGGGAAAAATATCCCTTCATTTTTAAGGTAAAAAAAATAGAAATGAAAGGTATTTTGTATTTTAAGGAAAGGAACAAAATGCTCCCTGTTTCCACTGGAGCAGAACAATGGCGGGACCCAACATAAAAGAAGCTTTAACAAAAAGCAAAATGCAAACAAGACCAAAATTAGTACAAAGAAACCAGAACATTTAAAAAAAAAAAAAAAAAAAAAAAAAAAAAGAAAAGGAAGGCATCATATGACAACATGTATTTTTAAAGACTGCTGGGTCAAATCATTAAGAAAAATATTTATATAAGTCATTAACACTCATAATTAGAGTGTCACATAAATCTGAGTGAAACTGCTAAGTAGAAATCACTAGAAGTCCAGGTGCTTCTTGCCGATGGCCATCGCACCACATCCTGAGCTCAGCAGTTTGGCGGATCCTGCCAGATCCTGTTTGCTCGCGCGGCTCACTGTGTCTGACAAGTCTGGAGGCAAATGCAGCCGCTGTGGCAGGAGATTTTCAGGAGGGAGAGGGAGAGAGAGACGGGGAGAGAGAGGGAAGAAAGAGAGAGAGAGAAAAACATGGAGAAAAAAAAATAAATGCACTAGAAATCATTTTGCACAGCATATTTCAAAATGCAGTCTTTTTCCTGACTGATCCATGTTTACTCAGACTAATAAAGCACTTCCCAGACACTCTTCTAGTCTGACCTGGCAACAGTTTTGTATGTTTTCAATATATTGGATTCTGTAAATTGGAATAGATTTTTTTCCTTATGAAAATTTTCTAAACAAAATAAAAATTTGCTCAAGGTATTTAATTATATCTACGGGCATTTTTCCTTTAAAAACCAGTGTCTTGCCTTCATGTCAACCTCTACATCAAATCATTTGACTTCTACAGCACTACAGTGTAAGTATAGTTTTACATCGAATATGCACACACGGTGAGAGAGTCTGAAAATAAATTATGTGATGGTCAAGAGATGGAGAGGGCTCACCCTGGTTGCACATTATTCTGCTAGATGTGTCCTCTTCATATTCTACTGATAGCAGCTAATAAAACCAAGCAGTGACAGTAGTCGCATTTGTATAAGGCAATCATATATGTTAATCAAAGCTTGCCCTCCCCAGTGAGTTGTAGGAACATTAAATCCAGTTTACAGATGGGGAAACAGAGACACAGGTTATATGGCTGCCCACAAGCATGTGGTCCTTGCACAATAAACCTTATTTTTCAACTATGACAAAAATATTTCCACTCTCCCTCTGAGGGTCTATATATCTGGAGATATATAAAAGACATGACATTACCATTTAGCTTTTGTAAAGTAAGGTGAAAATTAATGTAAAACTGAGGCTTTACTTGCTTAATTTCTGGCTTGCTTTCGGACACAGTGAGGCACTGAAAGCTGGTCAGATGATATAGTTGAGCATCTTCTGCACAGTGCAATAATTTATGAAACTGGTATCAGGGAAGGAACATATTTCTTGAAAGATTTAGTAGGCAAAGGCTAAACTGGGTGGTTCTTCTAAAATGTACATGCTTCTGAAGGGAACACGGGAACAGTAGTGGCTGCAAAACTATTCTGAGGCTGTGTGGACTATCCTTACTCTCAGCTTTTGATACATTTTTGCTTTTATCACATGTAAACACAGCTTCCTTTTATTCAATACTTTTGGAACCTTTATATCATAAGAATTCAGTTATTAAGCATAAAAAACCCCTTGAATTTACAATGAGCTGACTGTTGAATTCCTTGCTGGTTTTGAGACTGTGCAACTGGGTATAACTTGAGAGATGCTCCCAAGGGCTTCCTGCCACTGGCCACTCCTGGCTGTGGGCAGCACTGGGAGAAGAACTGAATTGTTGTTTTCTCCAGGGGAAGTAAATGCATAAAGCAGTGCATGAGGCGTAGAAAAGCCTGTGTCCGGGGTGAGATGCCATACCCCAGTGTTGAAATAGGAGACAGGTGTGTATTTATTGACAGCACTTTGCCTGTGAAGCACAGCTCATGTATCAACCCCCACTCACTGTAAATACCACACAGTAACTCTGCAGCTCTGACATTTCACTGTATTAAACCAGTGCTGTGGTAGAGAATCCTTCACTCACACTTCTCCCCTTACTCCAAAGAAGGTTAAGCCTGGCTGTGGCTGTGGCCCATAGCCCATGATGCCTCATTTCTGCCTCAGCACAACACAAACAGGGCACGAGCCTATCTCCTTTGGCTGCTGGGCAAAACGTTTGCTGGGAAGAGCCAATGTACAACTTGGATTGTATGGGAGGGGCTGTAACCACTGAAAAGCAGAGAAGGAGAAGCTGGGAAGTACAGGGGAGCACTTGGCAGATCTTTCAATCACATTTTCTTTCTTAAAAAGTGTACAGTACTCTGCTGGCAGGGTGCAGGGTAATCGGGAGGCGGAGAGACAAGTGAACTAATCCAACCTTCTCCCACTCCCTGTTGGCATCTCTGTGCCCTCACCAGGAGCAGGAGAGGCGGCTTCCTCTAGGGAACATGTAGTAACACTGTCTTCGTCCTGCAATTATTGACCCTTTGCCAAGTCTGCCAAATGGATTCCGAGCAAGGTGATGAAGAGCAAACAGAACCAAAACTCAGCAAACTCATCTCATGCAGGGACTGACTAAATATCAAAGACAGGGAACAACGGCAAAAAAAACCTGCCACACTGCCCTGGACTTAAAAGTGTGGTCAGAAAAGAAAAAAAATCTTTTATATTTACACAGTCATTTGGTCAACGCTGTGTTCATTTGCTAATATATATTCTAAACAGAAAATAGACAGAAGAATGTCTATAAATTTGTAAAGATACAGACAGGAAAAGTAAAAAATTAAAGATCCTCAGACTGGATGTTGGAAGTGAATTAGGCTTTTACAGATGTATTTGTTATGATACAGAATTTCATTCTACAGGCATATACTCTTCTTCCCCCATCTTCTTCAGTGAAGAGGATGCACACTGCTCATTTAGTGACTGGCTATTCATTTAGTGACTGGCTATTCAGTATTTTATTTTCTTGTCACTGTTTACTCTGAACTTTTCTGACATATTTATTGTACACTCTTCAAACCTTGTTCTGAAGACAGAATGGCTTTTCAATAGCACATGTCACTGTATAGCACTTGAATGCTTCACAAATACCAACTGTGTTATTTTCCTAGTATTCTTGTGAGAGGAGGCAGCAAAGTTACCTCCATCTTAGACAGGGAATTGAGGCACATAAAACACATAGCAAAAGGTATCTACTAATTTCAGAAACAGAATCTGAGGCAGTTAGGACTTGCTCTTCCAGAGTGTTTAGCATTGTACAGAATTTCACATGTTCAAATGCTAGCTTCATTTGCAGCTGAGTGGTCAGTATTTCTTCAAGAATCCCAAGTCAGGCACTCAGAAAGCAAGAGATACAAAATAAGAGTATACAAACAAAAATGCTGTGTTGAAGCAACATGATCACACAGAAGTTCAGTGCTATTGGCAGAGACACACATCATACCTTCCATGATATCTTCCATGTCTTAATTATGAGACCATCCTTCCTGCAATCCTTTCCTCTACAATCCATTCCTCTACAATCCCAACTTTTACATTATAACAAATTGCTGGTTCTCCAGGAAGCACATTTCACTGCACATACTACATTAATCCTTAGATCAGATGTATTCTGAACAACAAACCACACCAGAGTCCTTTGAAAACAACTGAGTATTATGCTGCCACTACAGTCTGAATCACTGGACACACACACGCTCCCTGTGACCAGAGCCTGCATAGGTATTTCAAACTATCATTCCTTACATTTTCTGTGTGGAGAAATTTTCTGTGTGCCCATATACAGGGCAGAAAATATTAAACCTAATAAATATTTTAACACCATTTAAAAATATTCTAAATGTTAAGCCACAAACAAACAGGAAATTCATTGCATGGCATTATACAGACATCTACAGGTTAAGCAACTGGCCTTTATTTTTGGCACCAATAGGGACATTGTGGTCACTTGAACTAAGGCAGTAAGTGATGGTGTGAACAGGCTGTGATCCTTCTGGAACCCCAGCATCACAAAACAGACATTTTCACAGATATTTGCTGACCACTGAGAAACAACCACATTTAAAGTCCCAGTTAAGCACAAAATGTTTTCTGGTGGACAGACTTCTCCGCTATTTCTGACGGTCTGACCTCCATCCTTCTCAAGCTCTCTTTTGCTTACCAGACTGGTAGGAGTCAGGATGCTTTTGCTCACACTGGCAATCCCAATTCTTGTCCAGGCCTTCCATCCCACAACTGGTTTTCATGACAAAAATGTCTCTTATCTGGTTACCTGCAGTCCCCAGGTCTCAGTTTTCTGCTTCCAAGCTCTTCATTCCTGTCCCTGACAGTCCTGTATTTCTCTTGCCTCTGTTTCCTGCCCTGCTGCTGTTCCTAAAGCTTAGGTTCAAATTCAAGCACCAGGCCACCTTTCCTTGCCTCATCCCCTATTTTGTTCTGCTCCTCGTCATCTCACCCATTCTTGATCTGTCCTCCTTTCCCCCACTGGCACTGCTTCCCATTCCTGCTTCCTGCCCCTCTCCTCTGCCCTGGTGCCCCAGTGCAGAGTGTGGGCACAGGCAATGGTTCACCTGGTCCAAAAAGCAGATTAATGCCTGCAGAAGAGTCAAGCTGAATGCACCAAGTGTGCCAAACAGGTTGGGTTTTCACAGGATAGCAAAAATGCACCCCTGGCCTAAATGCTAGACATAAAATTATTTTAAATAATTTAACATTTTCACTAAAATATTCCAGAAACAAAAAACTTTCTGTAGCCAAGAGCAAGCTGGCAGGGCAACAGTATTTTAAGGCAAAATGGTCATAATGTGGCAAAAGTAAACGTAAGTGAAAATAGGATCCTATAATCACCCTCCTTGGGATAACTTCCTAAAAAATATATCAATGAAAGGTAAAGTTTATCAGTGAAAAACTAGGGAATGCTGGAGTAAACTTCCTTTGTGCAAAGTTAATTGTATATCTGCATTATTAGAGTGTGCGTAATTACATGATCACACAGTATTTTCACCCACGGAGGCTGTCAGGAAGGTTTAAACTTGGGATCTTCAGAATTGGACTCTAATTTTCATTCACTGGCTGAAGAAATAACTGGCTCTGCAAGAAGGATACTATGGAACACGGCATAGCTGGGGAAGGGGCATGATGTGAGTTTGGTGCTCTGTTTCGGGCAGTCCGGAAGGCTTTGCAGGGTAGGAACAATTACCCTGAACCCAGCTAAGCACACAGCTTTAGGGCATGCATTACGAAAGAAAAACAGTTTAGACAAAACTTATTACATACTTTGTGCCTGCTCCTCCCTCTGCCTGAAGAAAACTTCTAATTACTTTATTTGTTCTCAACGAGGGAAAAAAAAAGGCAGAAGTTGAAGATGAGATTATGTAAAGGGACAGCTCAGAAGGGACACAGAGCAATCAGTGAGTCCATACACACTGATGGTTTTCTGACGCTGGTCTGCCATGTAAGACTGGCATGTAAAGAACCACATCATGGCTATTCCAGGAACTTCCAGTGGACTGCTACGTTTGCTTGGGGTCACTTTATTTTTTTAAATCCTACTATAGAAAAATAGTAGCAAGCACTTTTGCCAGTGTATCTTACTGTATCAAGGAGATTGTTTTAGAGGTTTATTATAAACCAGATTTTCCAATGCCAAGACTTTTTTTCTCTTCAGTATTAAGAGGACTGACCAGCAGTTTTCCTAAAAGCCTCTCCTGATGTTTATACTTACGTTACAAAATGCATAAAAATAGTACACATGCTTAAACTGGCTGTGAAAGGAACTGAAAATAAAGTAAAAATCTATGACCAAACTTAAGTAACCAGCGACAGAGTAAACATGGAGTCAGCTGCCAGAAATAACGTTAAAGAACTGATTACTGTACACCTACACACATCAGCTACACATTCTTCTGAGGAATCTACTGCCCCTGCACTGTGGAGGCAACTAACGAAATCCACTATTACACCTACACAGGACAAAAACCAAACAGTTCAAAAATTACTTTTCAGATTTGAGGAAATATGTATCTGTACGAACAGTTTTTATACAGAGATAATTGAGGTGGAAGACACTCAAGATACAGCACAATTTCATAAAATTAATTGAGGGCTACAAAAATCACATATTCTGTAAAATGCTTTAAGCAATAAGGAATACAAATCTTTTTAGCAACAATGTGATAAGCAGATAGATGTATATTGGCAAAAATCTAAACCCCAAGTAATTCTGTATATTACGCCAAAATCATTATTATATTTTCATACCTATTGGAAGTGTAATACTGTAACAAAAAATACATAATAACACGAGTGATGTAAAATCACTGAATCTCATTAAAAATGAGGTGATAGTTTGTTCTTAATTTGATTCATATTAAAGTAATTTTACTGAAGTCAGCCTTGTGACTCTGTTAACAGTTGCATGAAGCTTTAACAACTGAGCCCAAACGTCCCCAAAATCCTTACAATTCATTTATTTGGAACTTTGACCAAAAAAAAAAAAAAGCTTATTAGTCTACTACGACTGCAGCCCTGCCTTGGGGCAGGGAGGTGGGTTAATGACCTCTCTAGATCCCTTCTACTTCCATTTGCTACAACTCCATGAAGACTGAAGTCACCAAAGCTGAAGGGATTTGGGTTAGGGGGAAGAGGGGGGTGGGGAGAAGAATTTTAGGAATGCTGGGAAAATGAAAGATGCAGACTCTTAGTTGGGGAGCTTTATATCCTACTTCTCTTTGAAGCAGAACTCTCCCCATTCCATAAGGCCCCCACAAGACAGAATAGGAACAGACTGTAGCAGAAAGGCCGAGTTCCTGTTACTGTTTCCTCTTGTTTATGATGCCCACAACCCACCAGTTGCCTTATGTTTTCCATTTTATGTCTTTTTATTATCAACTCACTTATAACTACCAGTAGTAATTTCTACCTTTGGGCTTAACATAAGCACAAAGATGTGCAGGTATGAAACAAAGTTTCTTCTAGAAAGAAAGGCTTTTCTCAAATATTTGACGTAGAGATTACTACAAGTTTTGGCTTGTTCTCTTGCCAAACTCTCCAATTGAGGAGCACCAGATATGTGTATTCTGATGAAATTCATTCTCTTTTATATGATATGTAGTCTACTGGAGCGACATATCACTTATATTGACATAACTTTGTAACTACTCACATAGCAAAATATTGCTATGAAAACCTACAAAAATTTTATTACTGTCACAAAGCCTACAACTTCTGAGTTAATATAAGTTCACTTCTCAATGACTTAACAATAAGCCCTTTGCCACTGAAGACATTATTAGCTGTCTCAGCAAGGAACAGAAAAGTCATTCCAACTGGCCTAGACCTGTGTCAGGCAGAAATCATATGGTTGCTGTGACATTTGGTTCACAAATAATGATGGTGTCTCACCATCATATGGAGAGAATGGAGCCAAACTATACTCCCATAGCTGCATTTCAGTCTTACACAAACTCTTCTTAAACCATTTACTATGAATCTCTTATATTCCTGTTCATCTTGCAATTTGCTCAGTATTTTTACAAATTCAGGAGATAAAACAATAGGTAGCTCTTCCTCTGTATAATGGACATGAACTCACTTTCTTCTTGTTCTGCTGTATTCACAGACACTACATAACCATTTTTAGATCACAGGAATGGATACATTTTCTAAACTGGTCATAAAGAACAAAAGACTTGACTTTTAAAAAGAGCATTCTAAAATTTTCTACATTTCAGATAACTGTGATTGACTTATAAGAAACCACAGCTCTATCAACTCATGTTAAAATAATCACATCTACCATATGCATATCCTATTTCTTTTTTTTTTTTAAGTTGGAGCACAACCCAAGCCATCATGATGTTAACTATTGCTTACACCAGGTGTTGAGAGAAGGCTTCCCGTAAGAATAACTGATGAATAAACTTCTACCTATATATGTCTGTCTGTCTGCTAAAGGATAGATAATACTACTGAGAACACTTGAACGGAATTCTAAAACTCCTATTTTCCATCACTTAGAGAATGTAAAATAAAACCAAAGCTATTCTCACTTTCACCTCATTTACAAACAGTGATGTTTTATTATGGGTTTCCAAAAGTACAAACAAATTATTTAAACAGCATTTTTAAGGACACCTGGCAGAATTAAGAACCATTAATTAACCTACTTTTTGTATGATAGATTTTGCAAAAATCCATTTTACATTTCAGAACATTGCAGCTTTCCAGTGTATCTGCTTTACAGAAGGGCTGTGATAATATCCAGGAGAATTCAATCTGAACTGTGCTGATTTGTTTGGATGTGCCACATGGTACTGTTTCTGTTTTCTGACCAGAAATCTGGATTCCTGATTCTGAATTTAAAGCTTAGTTTTATAACACTGGCTGCTGTTCAGAGATATTTTCTTGTACCAATACAATTCAATTCTGTACCTGTTTGTGTAAAATGCATCCCTGGGGTATTTTGGGTGACTGAAGAAGTTCCAGTTCCAGACTGAGTAGAGATGGGTGGGGTTCTGTATGTGCAGCTCCTGTCATTAATTTTCAGTGACAGGAAAGTAAAGCACAGACAATTGCCTGAACGAACTCATTCCAAAGAAAAACTCCAATGTGTTAAAAATGATTTGTTACATGTGAAGGGACACGTGAAAGAGAAAGATAAAAAAAAAAGAGAGAGAAGAATATCAGGAAGATTTGCCTTCTCTGACACCTGAGAATGACACCAGTGTTTGGCACCATGAGGTGCCCTTAATCACACATCCAAGGAAAAGACCCGCCTTAAGTTCTACCTGGAGTCTCTGGATAATGAAGAAGCTCCTGTTTTATAAAGAGGGCTGGATCCATCAGTAATGGTTATAGGCTGCCCAAGGACTGCAGATGTTCAACTGCTTGTCTGATCCAAAATTCAGAGAACCCCGTGGTAATCTACAAGCAGAACTGGACTAAATACTTACATAACACACTACAGCGATACTGATACAGCTCTTATCAGGCACAAATTGAAAGACTGTCTCTGTCTTGAAGAGTTTATGGTCTGAATACACAAAGTGGGTAAAAAGGAAAAAGTAAAAGACAAAATATCAAGGCAGAAGGAAAAACATCAAGATATAGAAATATTCTATTAATGCCAAAGCTTTTTTTTTGTTTTCCTTCATAACTGAAAAAGTAATGTTTAGAAAGGTTTTCCCAGCCATAGGGAAAGAAATTAAGTGACAAAAGGCTGAAGAAAAGATGGAGTGAAGAAAGGGAAAGACGGGGGCCAAGAAGAGCTATATTAATCTAGGTATGCTATAATTGAGATTGGAATATATTGTCTAAATCCTGAAGGGAAATACTGTTCTAAATTCAAGCAGTAGTTCATGAGTCCGATGTTATCATCTATGTCCAAAGCAAGGACATTTCTCCTGTGGATCTGTTCTTTTTGCTGAATTTCTCCTCCCTGAGCTTACGTAAGAGGAGTGTGGGCCCCGTGATGCAAGTCTGAGTAATTCCAGGGCTCTCAGGACAGTCAGGGTGGACGCTGATGTTAATGTCACATTCTCTTCCCTGATGGATTCATTCAACCTAATTGCAGCTGTCTACAAGTCAGCCATTCAGTCTAACCTACATTATATACTTAGGGAGAGATGAATCGTCCTTGCAAGTGCTTGTCCATATCTGCTGATTATTCGGGAAACCTGAGTGACTAGCTTAAACCAAATTCTTCACTTGGAGTCTAAAAGGTCAAGGGGAGGAATTCAGTCCTACAACTCTATGAAGCTTCTCATTGAATCAGTGCCTCCACTGTGTCTACTCCTTCTTTGAATGACATTGCAACATGCCACGGAGTACAGATTTCGTATCAAACCACAGATGGCTCACTGGAAATGTTCCAGAGTTGCTGGTGATGCCTGTGATGCTCCACAACAACTTGAGTCTCTCTACTGGGAAGCTTGAGAAGTGTTCAAGGCACTGTGTGTACAAACAAAAGCTGTGTATGTGAGGAGGAGGGAGAAACAGCATTCAGAGCAGAAGCTTCTGTTCCAGGACTACAGTGTTACTGTCACCCTCTAAAATTTCAGCTAAATTGAAAACCTAAACAAATATTTGAGTTTGCATCCAAAACTATCTGGTAAAGTTCACTGTAATTTACCAGGCTTCTGTCTCAGATCCTGTCACATTTCAGAGAGCTTATTAATACCGTCATTTAAAACCCATTACTGAGGGTGTGCAACTGCACTGAATAACGGATAAAATGTATTCTGCCTCTTGATAAAATCGTCCAGATAGATTTCAACACTTCACAGAAAGGTTCTGCTCCAAGACAGGTAACTCACACAGGCAAGTCTCCATTACAAGTGCATTTCAATGACTGGTTTGCCAACTCAAAAAGTAAATGTTAACTGGGGCGGGGGGTATTGTTTTATACCGGGAACAGCCCTGTACTCTGTATTTACTTTAAGCCAGCTGGAATTAGAAAATTTTCATTGCTAGGCAGCCCAGCATGTCCGTGAAGCATTTCTGGGTGTCCAGACCCAGAGCACTCGCTGCCCACGGGGAAGATTCATTACCCCTGTTCCACAGCCCACCCATCCCTCCTCCAGACACGAGGGCTTCAGCAACAGGGAAGTGCCTCAACTTGGTGCAGAAACATATTACACGACCAGAACACAACAATTATCACATTTGTAAAGCTTCAGGGGTAGGAGCAATTTAATAGCTTTTTGAAGCAGACTAATTTTCTGGAGCTTCTTATCCTTTTTTTTTTTTTTTTATTATTTTGCTTTTCATGCATGGACAAGCTCTTCTTTGCTACAAGTATTTTCTGAGTCTGCTTTGCAGGATTATTATGTGTGGAGAAACACTAATCACTCAATCACTTTAAAACAGTGCGAGAGAAATAAAAAAGGTCTATGTAGGTGCAAACTACTGCTACTAACCTCTGTTTTAAAAGCAAGTATCATTTAGATAGATAAATGTATTGCTGGTTTACAAAATCCTGCACATTTACAAACCAGAGCTGCTAAACAGATGACCAGTTTATTTTTGCAGCTTTTCACAAGCTAGAAACTTCAGCTCTGCAGTGGCAAATGCCACTGTGAGACACTTCATGCTAAAGCAAAAAGCAGGCCAGAAGAGGAAAAGAAAAGGTATTTCTGCTATCATTGTCTTCTCACCCTGAAACTGGCACTGATATAGGAAGTATGTTCAGTTCCTGTAACTCCCAGGTAGGGATGTAGACATTACATAATTCATATTCTAATATCTCTTCAGCACTAATCCCCGTGACTCAGGGCTACAGTTTAAAACTCCAGCTAACAAAGCCTTTTGTAGTGTTACTTTCAAATAATCTTTAGACTTCAAAAATCCCTGAAGGGTAATTTAAGATCTGTAGTATTGGCTCAGCCTGTTTTGGTATGAAAACTCATGGTGGCATATTTTTATTCAGTGATTGATATTGCTTATTAGAAGAAGAGAAAAACTGCATTGGGGATCAAGTGGTCTTTCTGCCCACCCTTTGGGAAACCCATGCTTTAAAGGAACTTTAAACACAGAATAAGAAGGGGAAAGGTTAAAAGACAGGTCACACTAATTTCTTTTTAAACAACTCTGTTCAGACAGTAAGTCTCAGTGTAAATGAAAACAAATATATTAAATATGAATGACAGAAACTGGTATCACATTAAATGCATGACTTTTGTGACTAATTTTGATTAAAATAAACATTGCTATTTATCTGAAAGTTAGGGGGAGGGTTGAACATTTGAGCAGATTCCTACATCAAAAATGTGTTTTGTAAAGAAACTATATGTCAAATTATAGCTATTTGCTTTCAGCTGTTTCTAGCAGTTATTTAGTTTTGTACTTTTCATGTGTCAGTATTTTTTTCATTTCACTTCTTTATTCTGTACTACAAGTAAGTCTCTTTAGAGCAATAAGATCTTTAAAATCCCTTTAGTGTTTAGAAATGTCAACAATTCACTAGATTATACTTGATGAATAGGCCAGATAGAATAAACCTGCCTCAAGTTTTCATCTCAAGTGAAGTAAGGTGCTTTGAAGAGCACTTGATTTGAGATTTAGAAGCCCGCCACTATTCAGCCAGACACTCTTGAGAGCTGTTAACTCCTGACCCATAGCATGAAAACAGGTTGCAGGGAGGGAAGAAACGTCACTAAGAAATATATTTTGTACTCCCTGTGTAATTATTTCTTCTAAATACCATTTAAACATTTCTTCCTATAAATAAGTAAAACCCTAAGAGACAAGGCAACCTTATCAGACCATCTTATTCGAGTATTTTGAATGTGGCTGGAACTTGCCAGGGGGAACAGCTACAGCACTGGAGAAAGATGAGGCTCTAAAGGAAAAAAAATATCTAAATGGTTCTTTCCATTTGAATAGACTACACTGACATACTGAAGCTTCGTATTTTTGACAAGAGACATAGAAAACAAAGAGGTTTTCACTTCAAAATATGCAGTGGAAGAATACAGAGTGCTTTGGTTTGCTATAACTATAGAAAAATATTTTTTTCATCCTTCGCTACCACTTCCACAGTCTAAAACAAATCTCAGTACCAGACTACAATGAATTCATTCAACATCACAAAGCAATCAGTTTAAGATATCTGCACAGCAATAATAATAGCAGATGAAAAGTAATGCAAACTGTAAGTCACCCCTTTTGTAGGAATATTGGTTCTTATCAGATTATTGTGCTTGTGCACAGGCTCTCTTCCCCAACACTACTTTAGCTTCATAACTGGTTCCTTGAATAAGAACTTAGTTAATAATCTAACAGCAACTGACCACATTATTTGGGCAAATGTCTCATCAGTATCTCCTGCCCTACTTTCTGCATCCGAGTTTCATAGAGATATAAAAGAAAAGGCAAAACTAGGTCATTCCAGGGCTGAACAAAAGAATTTTTGTAGTAGTATAAATTACTGACCTTCCTAATAAGTCTGTCTTTCCCAGCAAACCAGGTCATCCAATCCAACTCAACTAATTAATGGTATCCTCCAATAACTAACAATAACTGAAGCACACAGTGAATTTGGGAGAAATAATTCTATGGCTTTTCTAAAGCTGTTACACTTAAGAAACACTCTCTTTCCTAAATCAGAATAAATTTTGGAGATTGTGTTCAATTATTAGTTAGCATACAGGAATTACTATTACAGTAGCTGTCTTGTACTCACTGACAAAGATCACTGTACCTGAGCCTACCTGGGACCCTCTAGGGTCCTTCTTAACTGGGATCATTCACCCCTTAAATCATCACCTGTAAGCTCACTGAATGGCACAGATTTATCAGGGTTTGTAACAGAATGATAAACATGATTAGAATTTTTGAAATGAAACATACGATGGACATACAAACAGGAAACAACTTACTGAAAAATACCACTGGTGGCTTTACGGCCACAAGAATAAGAAGACATAAAGTAGGAAACAGCCTCCACAACCATATTTCCGTGTTATAGATCCAGGATACTGCTCCAAAAGCAGCCCTGTGAACAGTCAGACTACCCTACTGATTGCAGGAAACCACCATTTTTAATCTAGAAAGATTCGTTACTCTGAAGTTACCAACAGGTAAGTTTCGAATCATAAAAATCAATC
>WEIT01029762.1:1551-14051 GCA_013389985.1 Dryoscopus gambensis | reverse complement strand
GCCAGTTTGGGGAAAAAAAAAGAAAACAATTTCAAACCCACTGGGCATCAGAACCAAACAGGAAAAAGTGGGTAGCAAAAAACATTGAGAACATGACAGTTTTTCTTTTTTAAGAAACCCAGGTACTTTGCAACACAAGCAATAATAGATATATCTAAATCAAATGGAATAGTAAACGTTGTTACAATGGTGGAGATGACAGTTTTGTGTTAGTTTTGTGTTAATTAAGATATGGCAATTATGATTTAGGAAAAATTATGTAAAGGATTCAGTGTAGAAGCCATACAAATATCTTGGAATAAAACGAATTTGAGGTAATAAAAACTTGCCAAATTTGATTTAATATCTCTTCATCCTTGCCAAAGATGCTGGTTACAAGACAAGGAAAATCGTGTATAACATGAGCAGGATAACACTTTTATTTGGATCCCTTACAAATAGCTTCAGCTGACATTTAGGCATCAAGTAAAATAAGTCAGACAGACATGGTTGTGACTGTAGCAAAGGAATATTTAAATGTGAAGTGTAGAAATGTCTCTCACTGGCACAAGAACAGGGATATGGAAAAATATGGGCAGGATGTTAGCTAATTCAACTAGAATTGTCAGCATTGTGGGGAAAATTGCATGTGCCTTTTAAAAAGAGCTTACTGCTAGGAAAGCAGGTATATTGCTTCTGTGAGTTTCTGTAATGTGAGTGGAAGTGATTGTTACCAGGACAATACCTTTCCTTTCGTCAGATCTTCTGATCCACACTCAGCAAAGGGCAGGAAAGGCCAATGAAATACCTCGGTGTTACTTATCAGTGGGTTAATCCCATGTTAATTTGTGGGATAATGTGTTTTCTATGAGGAAGTTGGCTGCCAATTTCATTAGAAGCAAGAACTAGACTTTATTATAGCAATGGAAAACCAGAAGTCTTGAAACAGGCTCGTGAACCAACTCCTCATTTCAGCTGCAAGAATAAATGAAGGAAAGGATTTTTCTCCCTGTGCACCTGACAACTGATGTGGTTTTTGCTTGATTGCTGGTGCACAGTATTTGTCAGGTTTTCTTCAGAGGTGTAAAAGAAATCAGTTTACTGCATGTTGCTTCCATGAGGTACACTCCATTGCTACTAGTTTAGGCCTCAGCTTTTTGTTTCTAATTATGTTTCTCTTGATTCTTCAGAATAGTTTCTTTAGCTCTAAGAGGATACTTTCCCCAAGAACAGTGACGATGCTCCATTCTTTTCACTGTAATGCTAAATTCTGTATGTACCAGTTTCATTCCAGTAGATCCCCACTCACTAACCTCTTAGTCCTCCAGCACTCCCTTTATAAATGTACTGCTGGTTTATCTGACTTGATGCTACATCCTGCTTTAAATATCCTTCAAGACACAGAAGGAAAACAGAAAATTATTTCTATTCCCCAGCTTCTGCACAGGGGGTCTGATGAGGAAGAGAGCATAAAGTCTCTCCCATGTCCTTATCTATCAGGGGAAAAAAAATCACAGTGAATGATGCCTGTGTTTCCCAAGTTCAAAATCCTAATAATCTGAGAACTTCCATAAATAATGGAGAGTTTTGAGCAATTTCAGTCTGGCCTCTTCCTCCTCTGCTACCTTTCTTCCTTCCATTCCAGGACCAGTAAGAGCCACAATTCTTGGGTGAGAAGAGTGAACGGATAGTGAGTCCCACAGAGCTGTGGCCACGGCAGTGGCCTCTCCCAGAACAGGTGGACTTGGTGCAAGATCAGAGATGTCAGAGCTGTCCTGTGGTGTCACTCGCTGCTGACTCTGAGCGCTCCTGGCAGCTCTAACCAGGTGAACATTTTCTAGCACTTAAAGCTGAGCGCACCCATCCCCAGAGCAGTCAGGCTTCTCCTGAGCATCACCAGCACCTCTCCAACCGGTCTTGCAACACTTGAGGTTGCAATGGCTTACCCAAGAATATGGGAACACAGGCAAAAATTCCCCACTAGAGAGAGATCAGCACTCTGAAAGTGCCTTTACTAAAGGTACAACACGTTGCATGCAAAGCCTGTGAGGCGAAGGCATCTCCACTCAAGTGAAAAACCCAAAAAGCAAATCCACAACCATAACCTATCACTGGAAAACCGCAAAGCACAATGACAATACCTTTCAATGTTAAACACGACTGTTATAGCATGTGTCTTTAAACAGATACCACAGTGCCTCTTCAACAAATAGAAACCAAAAAAAGGAAAAGACAGTTACAGTCAATGCTTCTTTTTAAAAATTTTACCTAAGGGAGTTCCCACTACTCATGAACTGAGAAAGCACAGATTTAAGAAGCAAGTTCTATTATTAAAGTCCTCGCTTCTGAAGAGGTTGTGCGTTTCCAACTTTATTCCATATGATTGTAATTGTGTACATCTAGAATGGCAAACAGGCTGGCACTAGCATTTTTAAAGAAGGAAAATGTAATTATCTAAACTAATTCAACATCCTCTTAAAACCCAGTATTTTTAATTAAAAGAAAAAGGAAAATGAATGAAAACCTTTTTGATGCTGTTGTGTTATTAAAGTTGGATTTTTAATCACACCAATTATTTCTAAGAAACAGATCATTACACACTTTTAATTAATTTCTACTTGACAATTTTGGGTGATTAAGTCTTAAGCATATCTCACATTATACGTAGGGGAAAATGACAGTTTGATATGTTACATAATATGACACAGAATGACACAGTCTGCTTGTCACTTAAGACTTCTATAATTTTTTTTTCCTTATTAAAAATTTCCACTGTTCTTGCAACCGTATCATTAACAACAGAATGAGAATCCAAGTTAAATCCATTTACTCTAAAGTGTTCCAGTTTGGGGTGAGGTCTTGCACAACATCTAATGACACATCCTGCCTGATAGGACTTGTGTGGGATAGCAGCCGCCAAAGCAGACAACTTTCCAGGTTGTCAACTTCTAGCAACAGATATTTATTGACTAATTAAATGGTCCTTTCACATTCTTGTCTAATTGAAACTTAATGTGAACTAACCACAGCACAATTATAGTGCACAATACATTTTGGATTATGCACTCATTTCCTACTTTTTAAGCCACTCTAAGATTCTAAAAGTCTGTGTAACCTCATGTACATGTATAGTTCAGCTCAGACAAACTCTGTCAGAATTGCAGCACATATTTGTGCTCTCTTTGCAATCCTACAACCCGCTTGGGGAATGCCAAGACCTAAACTTTATATTTTTAAGGGTAGCTCTGTAAGTTCTATGAAGCCATTTATTATTACAAGCTAGACGAATTACTCTGGGAAAATACAGCTTGCACCCAAAGGTATACTAGGAAAACACCTTTACTGAAAGGATTGGACTCCATTCAAGAATATATCAACTCCAGTATAATGTAAACAATACAGAAGAATATTTTCATGGGCACCACATAGTTACTGAAAGCTTGACTTTGGAATCCAACCCAGTTTTAGTGAAGCAAATAGCTTGTTTATCTCATTTGAGTTTATTAGAAGTTCCTACTTCTGAAAGAATCGTTCCTGCTCTCTTACAATTACATGCTGCGGCCTCAGGAACACCACGGAGTTGCCAAAAATATGCCACTTTAAAAACAACAGCCAGGTTATATACAAGTATCAGGTTGAAAAGTTAACCTTCCAACTAAGCATTAGAAATCCAGTCCATCCCCCATCTTCCTGCTTTGCATTCCAGACCTGAACTTCCTTATAAGCCTTGGCACAACTCTTGTTAAACATTTGAGTCCAGGTAAGAAATTCCAACCTACTAAAATCAGTTATGCTAGTCAGGGTATAGACACCAGTATTATGCAGTGCTTTCTTATTAGGAACTCAAAAAAGGAAGAGTTGGAGTGACTTCTGGAAAAAGAACATTCTTTTTAATAGAAGCTAAATGAACTGGACATGAAAAAGGAAGTATCTTGTTCTGGCTATGTCATCTGAGGGAAAATACTTTCATTTAGTTTACAGGTAAAATTATTAAAGTAAACAGAACTTTTCACTTAGTATATGAATAAAATTATTAATCAAGTAAACAGAACTAATTATGTAGGACTTTTCCTCCCTCTTGGTATAACATAAATATCTGAAGCTTTGAAAAAGTGAGTAGTGAGTCATGAAGAGCCTAAAACAATCTTATCACACACAGAGTGAGACATTGCTAAGTAGGGCATGCACTGCCAAATGCTGGAGCTTCTAACCTGAGAAGTTTTCACATGTTTATCTTGGGTCATTATCTTTCCTTTTTCTCCAATGTGTTAAGGATAGCAGAACTTACAAAGACCCCAGATAAGTCCAAGTTATGGACAACACATTATGAAACCAATCATTGCAAGAATACTCGATTATTGCTTATCTAGCCAAAAAACCCTCCCAAATGTACAATAGATTTCATTCTTTTAAACTAGTCAATATTATATTTTGATCTAACATCTCATTCCCAAACTACACTTATACACAAGTCACAACAAATGAAAGGAAAAAAGAAAAGCACAGTAATTATGCTGCAAGAGTTGTGAATTTCTATTAACAACAAACAATTATACAGTAATTTTCAATTTAGACACTCATCTTACTTTGCATTTTCAAGGTCAGTGACTAACTCAGAGATGGCTATAATTTCTGCTCATTTACACTTCTACCATTTTTAGTATGGAACACTAATTTAAAAATAGACACTGACACCGAATAGTTTTTAAATTTTAGACCCCTATGGAAAATGACCACAGATTTCAGAAGAAAGCCACTGACTAAACTCAAGGAGATCTACAAGATGAGAAGTTGTGCTTGGCGATGTCCGTGCCATGTTGGGACCTCAAGGATTATTCCGACATATCAATAGGTATCTACAGGATGTGACAGGCAACATGAAGTCTGAGAGTTCAAAGAATTCTTTCTCCAAGAAAATCTACCTTCACAGAACACCTGAAAACAGAAAAATATCTGGAGGTACTGGGCTCTTAGGTGAGAAGAGGAAACTACCACAAAGAGGCAAAAAAGTGAAAACAAGCACCAATCATTAAAAAAAGCTGAAATGAGCACCCATGGCTTTCCCCTAGCTCAGATAAGCATTTTAAAGGCATTTTAAGTATATTTAAACACTTGGACTGCAAATTTATCTGTTCTCACTAACAAACTTATTTAATAACATAAAATTTGTTTTAAGAGGTGGAACTGGTTGGGAAGATTGTTGAGCATTAATGTACTAGCAGGTTACTTCTCTGCAAATGCTCAGAAAAAGACAGAAGCTTTGGAGAGAAAGTTGTTCTTTTCCTAGAAATAAACAAACATTGACCATTTGTTCCAAGCCTTGTCCTCTATGCCCTGGCACAGTCCCATGGGCTCCTTAGCTGGGCCTCTACCATCAAAATGATATCTGTATATTTCCATAAGCAATGACATAAAAAAATTGATACTGAACCATGAAAACACATTTTCTGCTAAAAAAGATATCTTAAAAATGTTAAGAAGAAGAAGAATTCACAAGTTTTCATTCTTTTGCTTCTTTCAGCAAAAAAAAGGACAGACTGTCACTCTTTGCTGCCTTAACAGGAGGTAGGAAGACAAACCCTCCATCTACAGGACAAAGTATCTTAGCCTGAAGGCTGAATATACACTTTGGAAAAATGAAACAGAAATTCCTGAACTATCCTTCACTCTTTTTCACCCTCATCCACCTTAGTATTATTTTGTAAGACCTGAATCTTTCAATAGCTGCCTTCATGTACCCTTTATTCCTGAGGCTTTATTAGGAAGCTGAAACGACAGCTCAAGTTTTCTGGACCAACTTTCTATTGATTTGTTTTCTTTCAAGGTAAGGAAGCCTCTCAGGATTATACTGAAACATCTTGCACAGAAATTTGAACAGAGAAAACAGAATTGTTCCACTCCACAGATAACCAAAGCAAGCAAACTGAACGAAACTGAAATCTACCAGGTAGGTGGGTTACTTCATGAAGTTATTTTTTCATTTGTTCTAACAAGAAAGACAAAAAAAATCGAAGGATTTGGAAATTATAGAAAGAGTAATGAAATTAAGATATCTGTCTCATTAAAAGTAGACACAAACACCTAATTTGTCCCTCTAAAACAAAATACCGAACAACAGAAATGATAATACAGTCTTGCTGTTGCTAATCAAAATGACTTCAGTATTATTTTGTCCAATTTAATATTTTTTATGTGCATGCATTAAAATACGGGTTTTTATAAAACCAGGAAATTAACCAAAAAAATCAAGATTATATTTTTCTTTTTTTCCAGGAAGCATCTAATCTGTATGACACAAAGTCAGCTTGTGGCCTTCACCCTGCACATCAATTTCTGCCAAGCAATTACTTGAAAGTCACCTTAATGGGAGGAGGAAGTTGTTATTTTCTCATATTTAACAACAGACAAGAACAATAATAGCAATTTATGCTGGAGGTAAGGCCTTGGTTTCATCTGCTTTTTCTTCAAGTATAACGCATGAGGAAAAAAAAAAGATGGACATAATTAAAACAATTAACAGGAAATTTGAAGAACACAGCTATGGGTTATTTTATGGCCTGTGTATCAAATCCAATCATTACTTTTGTTGGTTTTTGATACTACAGGGTACAGAAAACGCTTTCTGTGTAAGCAACCAGTTTGAGATACCATTTCTCTAAGACTGTGAACATGAATGGTATTATTTAAAATTATTTTGTTTGTTATGATTTAATTATTGTTAAATAATGTCATTTTTATTTGCAGAATTTCAAGACATTTTTGAGAAGACAAACTAGATGAAAGCTCTGCAAGTAGACAATTTTAGTATTGTATATGTAGGTATGCTTTTATGTAATGCATATATAGATAGATATAATGCTTTTATAATGTAATTTATGGTATGCTTTCTCTTTGTTTATAAACTGTTATTGTAAAAATAAAATTCAAACTATTTGAAAATACTTATAATTCTTACTACATGAACTCTATGACAAATAAATATACCTTAAAAACCAACCTGCAGCCCTTTTTGCTAAAATTTCTTTTACTAAATTGACATATTATACTGTATGTTGCCAAACAAAAGCAGGAGAAGTTGTTGAAGGCTTTCACAAGTCGCCAGCTCTCTCAAAAACCTCGGCAGTTGGGAGGAGAGGAGGCTCCCGGTACCGCTGCCTGCAGCCACTGCCCGGTCTGGGAACCACCTTTAGTGCAAGATGCCAATGGAAGTGTCATTAAGGCCAAATTCTTCCTGTGACAGAAGGACTCACACTGAGAGACTCATATGCTTGTGGCAAGGACCGAGGTAGAAACCTGAGGTTGTGCATCCCTGAACAGGTAGCAGACGGTGGGATGGCTCCTCCAGCCCCCAGGAAAACCCTCCTGACAGCAAATGGTGCCTAGCAAGTCTTACTTCTAGGAAATTGCATGCAAGAATCATTGAGATAGCATGAAACAGCTCCTTCAGCTTCACTGTTTTGACTTAAAAGCTAAATTTCTCTGCAATTTCTTGGAGGTGAGTACCCAACCCTTAATTCCACATAGCTCAGCAGAGGTTTTGTTGTCTGTTTCTTAGATCAACTTCCTTGAATAAAGGATTCATTAAATGGTCATTAAATAACACTCCCCTTTACAGTGTAAGCAGATAGATATGTGAGTGCTCTTGATGTGGCGTTCCAGGAGGTAAAGAGCAAAGAATTCAGGTGTTCCTTTGATGCAAACCAAGCCCAGTGTATTTATAGAGAAGGCACAGCTTCTTCTTTTTTTTTTCTTCCTCTGAAAAGCAGAATTAAAGAAGATACCACATCATTCCGTAATCAATTAAACAAGATTACTGAGAAACTCCTGACTTCATTACTGACTTTCCCTCTTAGCTGGAACAATCTCGGCCAGCTGCTTTGCTTAACAGTGGAGACAGTGAAAACTTTAAACAGTAAAGAGAATTTGATGCCTAGGCTATTAATAGATTTTCTTTGATGCCAAATGTCAAATGAAAAACTGCTTATATGAAATTATGAGGCCACTATATAATATTAAAATGTGTATTTCTTCAGGTCCTCAGTGTTTTACAAAGGAAAGTCAAAGGCAGAATTTCATCTGTGACAAAAAGGAATTGCTCTTCGGTGACCTTCACACTCACCACTACTGCTACTTGTCTGAAAGCTATCAGGCAATTAAACATTGGTTTTTAACATGTTCAATAAATATATGCTCTCTGTATAGAACGGAACGAATGAATCATTAGGGATTTTAAAATTGTTAGTGATAAAATACTACTTAACTGTGGAAAGAAAATTAAGCAATATATGAAAATCATTGTCTACTTGATTTTTGCTATTTCCCATTTTCTTTTTTTTCTTCAGCATAACATCCACTTCCGTTACAATTATGTCACAAGAAAGACTTTGTCTTAAAAGTGCTTGCAAAATGTCTCACATTGTTTAAGGAAGTAGATTAGCAAGCTGCAAGAGACCTAAACCTGAATGATTTAGAGTAGCCAATCTTTTTATTCTAAAGGTTATAAAAGAGTGTATACTTATACACAGCCACATATATACATGTCTGTTAGCACCGTGTAGGTGCAGCATTGCAATGGTACAGATGCATCCAGCCAAATTTAGCCAGCTAAGCTGAGCACTACCTAAACTTTGTTCTTGGCCTCTGACAGGAAAGAATAATTTTTAAAAAGAGGTAACTTTCAGTCTGTTTTCCTAACTTAGAAATAATTTTTTTCTCTATTAATCATTTAGATATTATTAATGGTCCTGGGCACCCAAAAGAAGGAGCATTTTTACGGTCCTATGAACATATGCTTTATGTCAAGAAAACCATATTTTTATACATAATATAGCCCCATAAAAAGATTATGCCGAAAATAGCCTTAAGACAGAACAAATCATAAAGAAGTTAGTGCATGTGCTAAGCCTGTAGAGCCAAAGCATAAAAATAATATTCTTCTGACATTGTCAATGAATGTCACTTTCATATTTTTGTGTGAAAATTTACATGGACACTTTGAAGGCAATTTGCGTCTCATGCATGTGGTTGCCATTCTTCTATCTCTTAGTATATTTATAGAACTTGGTAAAGATAGTTTTGGCCGTTCAAATGGGATTTTTTCAAATGGCATTACCTTGCCATATTGATATTCATTTTGAGAGAATGTGTCTGCTCAGTTTGAAAAAAACTGCTCCATCTTCTGCTATTAAAAATATTACATTTAGATACTATGTGACTAAACCAAAGAATAAAAGAATTTTGAGCAATATGTCCTACAACATGATAATCTGGCTTTTCTGAGTAGTGTTTTAACTCTCAGAGCCAACCCGTGTAAGCACATGGAAAGCTGCCTATGAATGCTGACCAAAGCTGGATCAGACTTCACTATCACTGAAAACAAATAATTGACAAGAAGATAACTTGTTTCTCATAAAAAAAATTCATAAAGTATCAACCCAAGGAACTAAAAATTATGTCAACTTTGGTACTTTTTGTATTATTTGTCATAGTAAATGTAAAGGGTTTTGTCATTAAAACATACTTATATCAAAGATACATATGAGATTTATATCAAATTGATTGTATTTATAATATTAACTTCAGCCTATTTGCACCAGAAGGAAGGCTTTTACAGATGAGACACAGTTTTATTTCCCCTTAAAAACATTAAGCATTCTATCTAAACTATAAATAACATTGCATTTTATGACTAGCTAAATCATTAATCAAGGTAAGTACGGGAAAGCCAAGGGATCTCAGTTTACTCAGTGGCTGATTGCCCAGCAACCATTGCCTATAATTGTTTTTAGCAGCAGCACAGTGTTCCTGGAGTCCGTGGGCTCTCACAGTGGATGTTCTTTTCCTGCAGTGGGGCAGGGAAAACTAAAGAATCCAAACAAAACACTTGCAGCCAGATTTCAGACATGTCCACACTCAGTTTCACTGACTGCAGCTTCATCACAGTCACTGAGCACTGCAAGATGAGTCTTTTGAGAAGCCAAGCCTGGCTACAAGTGGAAATCCATATCTGGGGAGTCCAAATCTGATCTTTGGACTCAGGGAAGTAGATCTAGTTGATGAACAAATGCTAAAAATAAGTTTTTTAAAAAAGTAATTACCTGCCTTTTATTTACGGAATTATTTTATATGATGGTGAGAACTAGAAGATTAATATATATTTAAATTTAATTTAACCTTGTAAAACAGTTACAGAAATGTTCCAGACCAAGGAAATCTAACAGTTTATTCCTAACATACTTCGTGCTGTATACAATCTACCTTTCCACTGCAAAACCATAACTTCTGGACAGTCTCTTTTTCCTACATTCTCTACTTATGCCTCAGGCTCATCTCAGACACCTTCACTTTTTATTATTTTAATAAATTTATTTTTCTGGTTTGGTTCCTAGTCATCATCACCCTGTTCACTTTTCACACATACCTACATTGCTCTCCAATAAATCTACCCAATGCATTATTCCTATAGAGAACGGCCCAATAACTAAGGTACTCAGCCAGGATGCAGAAACGCCATTTTCCCCAGTGCTGTGATAGAGATCTCTTGGATGCTCCCATCAAGACATAGGCAGAAATCCAGACAAAGAAAACCAGACTTCTGCCCAGTTTAACTTACCCTGATTTTTGGCAAAATGGATGATAAAGCTAAGATCATCCAGCATTTTAACTACTGATGACCCACTTGAGGTCTGAAGCATAAAAGCTGTAGGTCTAAACTGAAGTCACCTTCTACAGTTCAATCTACTTTTTAAACAGAAGTTTCTGGAAGCAAAGATCCCAACCAAAGTTACTACAGAGGAAAGGTGGCTGAACATTTCTGCCATAGATTCCTTTCTGTCTGAAAGAAAACAAGTATGCAAAAATTTACCCAGTTAAAAAGAAAAGCCACTTCAGCATGTTATTAACTGAATGGAAGATCCCTGACTTACAGGGATCAACTAAATGAAGTTGAAGGAATTCAGTTCATGCCAGATTTGCCTTGCCATTACATTTTTAGTAGCTTGCCACAAGATTGGAAAGTTAGGTACAGCCTTGATCAAGATTCAACAATAATTTTAACAAAGCAGCAAATAAATGATTCATTGCCAAATAAATCCCCAGGGTAACAAGTCCAATCCTCAGTGCATTCGATACTCTTCCACTTCACTTTCACTAGACAGGAGAGACACACTTTTGGATACAGAGCCTGAACTGAATTTTTTGGTGTATTTAGAACTCTAGAGACTGCAAACCAAGCAGAGATGAGGTAATGCTTCCTACCCACACCCACAAATATATTCAGACTTGCAAAGCCTTCATGAGGAATGAGAAGCCTGGATTTTAGCTGAAGCAGCCAAACCAGAGACTCTTTTTCTAGACCCACGTAGGTGTACATCCCACCCAAGAGGAGGGAAAAAAGGGAACAAATTAGCCAGACTGAGCTGGACCTTGGCAGAAGCAGCCAAAGCAGGGAGATTCAAACAAGAAGAAAACTTCCTATAAGTTTGGCCAGGATTACTCTGCCTTGTTTGTTCCAGCCTTCTCTCTTTCTCAGTCTCTACCTCATTTTCACTTCCCACCTATGTTATCCTCCCTGTTGTCTCACTTCCAACATCTTCTTGTACTCAATGTTTTTTTCCTGATTTTGTCTTAATTTAGCTTATATTTTAAGTTCCTCTTCCTCCAGTAAACGCAACAAAACATTAACAATGCTTTTAATATGGCATTTGGTGTTGACTATTTTTTTTGTACCTGTATGTTATGTGTTTATTCTCTGCCAGCTGTCTGCAAAGAGCAAAGATCATCTGCTTGTTGTATTTGTATATTTATGGGCGCCTATCACCAGTCCCTCCCTGACCATACCATTAGAAGTACCATTACAAACGTAAAAATAGCATTATGGTGAAATCTTTCAGTGCACAGAGACACTGTTGCTTCCTATAAAGCTATAGCACTGAATTATTACAGGAGAGATCAGATTTAGGGCACACACAATATTTTCCATTTATGCTGCAGTCACTGCCCCATTGCTAAATCCATCTGTTTGTCTCCATAGACACCAAGGCTGTAACAAACACTGACAGTATCCTGACATTAACTGAAAGCAGGTGACCAGTTTAGCACAAGGAAGAAAGCTGAATGGAAAATGGGATATTGCTATTTGGCTACTTTTGGTAGTTTGGTGTCAGATTATCTGTCCTACTGTGGGATCTTTCAGATGAGATAAAAGATTTGGAGTTCAACTGTCAGAGTATTAGAGAGTCCATTTTTGAGGAGGTCAGCTATTAACCCTGACCTACCAAAATCCTATCCCTGATAAATAACTAATCTTTGCCTTATTCAAAGATAACAGATATTGTATTTGGATAAAATATTTTTTACATTTTTCCAAAATAAATTTTTAGTTCTGAGGGTTTGGGCAGCTACTGTGTTTTGCTCCTGAAACCATGGTGCAATTAAATAAAAGATGGATGATCTCCTGTATAAACACAGTTGTTAAAGTTCTTTGGGATGTCTTCTGCATGGAGCCAGTCCGTACATGCACA
>WEIT01029760.1:0-13924 GCA_013389985.1 Dryoscopus gambensis | reverse complement strand
TTATGGTTGAAAACAGCAGAGAAAGTTGAAAATAGCACCTGTCCATTTACACATTTTGCAAAGAACAAAAATTATCAGGAAATACAGCCACTAACTTTTTAAGCACTGTTGGCATTCACAATGATATAAGTAGCCTCTAACTATAGGACAAGCATCTGTTTCATGAAGGATAAAAGCAGTGATATGAAGATATGGAATACAAGGTATATCATGAAATACTCTAATAACACCATCAGATTCAGACTAAGAAGTTTTGCTAAATATTAAACCACTGCCTGAATTAAATCTGAAGACTATTTTCCATATTGTGAATTATGTCATATTCATTAATGAATAAAAACTGTTAACCTGAATACTAACCCTGCACTTTCCTACTGCAGTCTACTCTTCGTTCTTGAGATAGTAATTAAAAAGAGCAACTGACACTCTGTCTGTCAGTCAGTGGATACATAGATGATGCGGGAGGCAATGTGCAGAAGTATTTTTGAATCATCAAGCAGCAGTACACAGAAAGGCAGAGAATAAATTAAACCAAAAAATAAGCCTCAGGCTGATGTGTTTGAACTTCACTGCAAATATTCTTCATACATATTTAATTGCTCTACTGAGACTGTGACTGTTCTGGAGATGTTCCAGGCATTATTTCCATCCCATTAGTACACTTGCAGTATGTGTACTCCTTAACCCAAAATGACTGATTCTATAAATGTGCTTTCCACTTACTGACCTGAACACTAATTGAGGTTGTGTACAGATTAAAACAGAGTGTATGCTTTTTGAAACCAGCCAACATATATCGTAGTCACTGAAAGACCTTGTGGCACAAGAAGTGGTACTCCTAGCTGAAGACATCAGTATGTGGTTTCACAGAAGTGTTTCAGGTAGGAAGAGCTGGAAATCATACAATAGGTTGAAAAACTTTGCTAAACAACATTTTAAACAGAAGCTTAATTCTAAGTCCCACCTTTCTGAAACATAAAATATTCATTCTCTGAAATATCATTATCACATACCAGCTGCTTTTGTCTGTGCTTGCACCTTGTAAATTAATTTGCTTTAGGATGCAGTGTAAATATTTTACATTCCATAATAACAAAACTTTAGGAGTTCAGGTAATTTTATCAGTTCAGATGTGCATAAGAGGAAAAGTTGAACATTTTAAAAACATCTTAATTAAATCTAAGATATTGTTGTGAAGTCCAAGCTATTCTACTATGAACTGAAACCTTTCCTGTTCAAATTATTAAAGGAAAGTATAATTACAGTACATCAGCTAAAATTTTGAGTAAGCCACCCTGAGGAAATAGTCCTTAAGATCTCAATAAGCACTGCCTTGATTCTGGATTAACTTTAAGGTGCTGGAGCATATTCAAAAAAGGGCAACAAAGCCTATGAAGGGTCTGGAGCAAAAGTCCATGTCATAAGTGTATGGAAAGGCTGAGGGAGCTGGGGTTGTTTAGCCTGGAGAAAAGGAGGCTCAGGGGAGACCTGGTTGCTCTCTACAACTGCCTGACAGGAGGTTGTGGACAGGTGGGGGTGGGTCTCTTGTGACAAGCAACAAGTGACAGAAGAGGAAACAACCTCAAGCTGTGCCAGGAGAGGTTTAGATTGACTATTAGGATAAATTTCCTCACTGAAAGGGTTGTCAAGCATCGGAACTGGCTGCCCAGAGAAGTGCTTGGAGGCATGTATAAGAGACGTAGATGTGGCACTTAGGGACAAGGTTTAGTGGTGAAAATGGTAGTGCTGAGTTAACAGTTGGACTTAAAGGTCTTTTCCAATCTAAATAATTCTATGATTAAACTGAAAGCTACAGACAGTCTTAAATCCTTAGTATTTAAGACACTGAAATCATTTATACTACAATTTGAAAGAAAAAATGCCTTTTAATAGAGGTATGCTCATGAGGCTTGGTCAAGTTTGTATTAGACATTGAAAGAATCCTTGGGAAACACATATTCATATTATACTTTATTTATGACGTTTACAAACATGGGTATGTTATACTTCATGTAACAGAATATTGGAGAGAAGCTTGGACAAGAAATCTGGACCTGTCTTTGAGAGAAGTTTCATCCTGAGAACTAATGAATTAAAAATGACATTACCAGTGCTGTCTTCCACCAGATCCTTCAGATCAAATTTATTCGATTTAAAACTGGTTGTTTCCCACTTAAATTCCAGCTCCTTCAACTCAGTATATCATTTCAAAGTCAAGATCTTTCCAGCTTGTTTACTGTCATTGAAAACATGCCTCACTCTATTTCCCTCCCAAGACTTATACTTCCTGTGCCATGCCAATTGGCCTTGAATATTTCAATAGATGAGGTCAGGTCAAAGCATGCAAATAACTGGAAGCTGACCATGTGTTGAGGTTGATTTTTTTATTGGCACACAACTTCTGTGAGTGGCAACTATATGTTTATAGGTGAGGGATTTAGCACATTTCTGTACCATGTTTCTTTTTAAAATCAGAACTCCAGACAGTAACCCCCTGGGGCAGAGAGTTCACTTCTCCTGGGCTGTGCAATGCTGTCACAGTGGAGGTCCCATGTAAGAACATTTATAATAGCAGTTTGTTTTCAAACCATGGTCATGGGTGTTTAAAAACATAGAAAATTAATTTTCTAAAAGTTATAAATTTATTGTTTCAGTTTATAGTAGAGATCACAGAATCAGAATGATTTGGGTTGAAAGGGAATTTAAAGATATTTTTTTCCAGCTCCCCTGCCAACACCTTTCACTACATCAGATTTCTCAGAGCACTGTCCAACCTGGCCTTGAACACTTGCAGGGATGGGATATCCATAGCTGCTCTGGACAATCTCATCCAGTGCCACACACTCCTCACAGGAAAGAATTTCTTCCTTACATCTGGTCTAAACCTACCCTCTTTCAGTTTAAAGACATTCCCCTTATTCTATCATGACATGTCTTTGTGAAAATTCCCTCTCCATCTTCCTTGTCAGCCCCTTTAGTCATTGCAAGGCTGCTACAAGGTCTCAGGTCTCCCTGGAACTCTCTCATCTTCAGGCTGAACAACTCCAGCTCTCTCAACCTGTCTTCATAGAAGAGGTGCTTTGAATAAAAATGCAAACCAACCCATCTAAATGAAAAGTACCATGTATGAAAAAGGAGCTTGCACTGGAGCTACCAAAGCTGCACAATCTCAAAGAGGTTTGTTCAGAACTGGGACAAAGCTGTATCTAGAATTTTTATAATGAGAAACACCTTTCTTTTTTTTATTAATTTAAGCATAGCCATATTAAAACTGCCATAGGAAGTCAAAAAACTGAAATGAAAACCTCCTTCATTTTAATGTAATAATTTGATAATTTCTTGGCCCTTGCTCTTTAGCTTCTCCATTTTAAGAGAGTATTTAATAAATGAAATTAAATTCTACTTCTTCTATAGCAGAACTAGCAGAATGTGGTAGGATGTGTAAAAAAAAGAAAGGGGGAAGCAGCACCAAGAGTATGCTACTGGCAAAAAAGCAATAAACAAAGCTTTGAAAAATATGAACCTTTCTCAAGGCTGAATAAGTTGTTTTCCAATTGTTTTCACTGGCTTTGCTTTACCCCTCAGCCATCACAGACAAGGGCTGATGCCCTTTCCACTGAAATCCAGAAAGATTTACTCTTTGTCTACATGAGAAGCAGCACTGTGCTCAACAATGCACCAACACAATCAGTAATACAAAACAAACAGCAGTAAACTGGAGTCAAGGTGGTTTTGATTGAAGGAATAAATCCATATTTCAGAACATAAAGAATCTGAAAAGTTAGAAAACGTCTACTACTGTATTAAAAGTACTGTTATTTACACACAGTTTACTGAAGCTGTTTGATTAATCAATATCACAAAATCACTATGCCTATCAGGACGACTTCCTGCTAGACAAAGCATGCTCAAATATGCATAATCCGAAATTTGACTGACACCTGGTTTTGTAAGGGCTTAACTGCTAACATGATTTTTTTGTGTTAAAAGAAAAAAATTTAGCAAAACACTAAAGTATCAAAACATACATTATGAAACCAAGAGCCCTGCAGGGCACTTTTTGTTAACAACCTTTTGTTGTGATTCCATTTCAAATTTAATCTACCCTTTGTTTTAGGCCTTGCTTTTTCTACAGTCATAGTTTCAGACAGACAACATGCAGTTATCTGAAACAAAAATATAGCCACAATATTCTCATTATGGTACCCAGCCTCAAAAAGATAATATGAAGTTAAATGCCTTGATTAAGGTAGCTTTCAGCAGATGCATTTAATTTTACAGCCATACTGATTTTTTTTCAAAGTAGAAAAGCAAGTACGAAACAAAAGAAAGGCTCCTTACATCTAAATTGAGGTTTTATACATGGACTAAATAAGCTTACATACATTCATATTTATAACTGTTTTAAGCACATCCTAAAAAAATAGCTTTAATTAAATTTTCTTTTTTATTGAAAGGGGTTCATTCTGATAGTGATCATGGGTTATAAGAATCTGAGTGGGGACAGAATGGGATAGAAGATGAAGTGTGGCAGCACTCAAATAATAACTTCTTGCTCCAACTTTAAGTCCAGCCTTTGCAAAAGACAGAGTAGTATAATTCTTCTCTTAAGCCTAAATAACTGAATTTGGATATACCAAGCTATTTTTTCTTTCTTTTAAAGCATCACAAGTTAGAATGTACAGCCACATTCTAGTCATGTGCAGCACTTTGAATCTCAAGATGTGATTTCACTGGAACCATTATTACTCTGTGGCTGTTTGTTTACCTGTTTGCATCAGAACACAGGTGAATGTGGTGGAGAGTTTCACTAATTGTATTTGAAAAATGGACGCCCAGAACACAGCAGAAGTCACATCACGAAGAACCATCAGGAAATCAAGAGGAATAAAACTTTTTTCCTCAGACACTCAATGGATGACAACGGCCATATCCTCCTGAGACCTGCAGAAGACTCATTCAGAGTGCCCCCAGGGAGACTGATTTCAGTATCCACTGTTAAACAATCCCATTAATGTTGGTGGAACAGTTTCACTGTGTTAGTGCATCCAGTTACATATGAAATCCACAGGTCTTAAAAACATAGTTTCTAAGCTGACCTTCACTGGGCACAAATCATTTTCAAATTGCTTCCTCAGATGGATCTGAAAGCCAAACAACATTTGCCATGGTCATGTTTAAATACTCAGTCTTTACAGAAAATACAGGAATACTAATTTTTCTTCATTAAGGGAAGATTGGTTCCTGACAATTTCAGTGGTCTTCTACGATGGCGTTACAGCATTGGTAGATAAGGAAAGAGCAACTGGCATCATCTACCTGGGGCTGAACAAAGCATTTAAATTGTACCGCATGACATCCTTGCTTCCAAACTGGAGAGACATGGATTTGATGGATGGACAACTGGGTGGATAAGGAATTGGCTGGATGGCCCTCAAAGAGTTGTGATCAGTTGCTTGTGACGAGTTACATTCCCAGGGGTCAGTGCTGGGACCGGCGCTGTGCCACACCTTTGTCAGTGACACAGACACTGGCATCGAGTGCACCTCAGCAAGTTTGCTGATGACACCAAGCTGTGTGCTGTGGTCAACACGCAAGAGAGAAGGGATGACACCCAGAGGGCCCTTCACAGGCCTGAGGGGTGGGTCTGTGCAAGCCTCGTGAAGTTCAACAAGGCCAAGTGCAAGGTCCTGCACCTGGGACAGGGCAATCCCAAGCACAAGTACAAGATGGGCAGAGAATGGATTGAATTAATTTCTCTATTTGGCAGAGGAGCCCTGCGGAGAAAGACTTGCAATGGGCACTTGCAGCCCAGAAAGCCAAACATGTCCTGGGCTTCATCAAAAGCAGCATGGCCAGCAGGGCAAGAGAGGGGATTCTGGCCCTCTGCTCCACACTTATTGTTAGACTCCACTTGTAGTGCGGCATTCAACTCTGGGACCCCCATAAGAAGGACACGGACCTGTTGGAGAGAGTCCAGAGGAGACACACAAAGATGATCAGAGAGCTGGAGCACCTCTCCTATGAGGACAGGCTGAGAGAGGTGGCATTGTTCAAAACAGGGAAGAGAAGGCTCCAGGGAGACTTATCACAGCCTTCCAGAACCTAAAGGGGGCTACAAGAGAGGTGAAAAGGGACTTTTCACAAGGGCATGTAGTGATAGGACAAGGAGGAATGGCTTTAAACTGAAAGAGGGTAGGTTTACATTACATATAAGGAAGAAATTCTTTCCTGTAAGGGCAGTGAGGCACTGGAACAGGTTGTCTAGTTGTAGATGCCCCATCCCTGGAAGTGTTCAAGATCAGTTTGAATGGGGCTTTGAGCAACCTGGTCTAGTGAAAGGTGATGGCATAGGGGTTGGAAAGAGATGGTCTTTAAATTCCCTTCCAAACTATGCCATTCTACAATTCTATGAGAAAGATGAGTCAGAAGTTAAGCTAAGTACATCAGCAAATTCCAAGGCACAAATTCAGACATACTATTAGAGAGAAATACAATTTAAAAAAAGTACTCCAGCATCCAGGAAGGAAAATAATTTCATTACTCTAATCATCACATTTATTTAAGAAAATTCAATTGATTTTTGGAATCCAGCCATGACAAAGTCTGTGAACTCTGGCTGTGAGCATGAGCAGCTGAAACACCCACTTTCTGATCTCCATTGAACCTTGTGGGCTTTCAGAGTTCACATCTTGCACAAAACCACTGCCTGACACTGCAACTTCTCTATGCACCATGTCTTTGATGTGATGGATTCTTTACAGTCTTCCCAAAGAAATGAGTTTGAGTTGAACTGACCATGCTTTGGGCTATGATTTTGCAAGGCCTCTACACACTGAAGCAAGGATGCAAGACTGAATGTCTACATCGATAATCTGAAATGTTTCCTTCTGTTGTATGAATAATAGTCCACAATGTGTGTGCGGATGCAATTGAAATACTTAGAACTTCTATCTTGGGGTGGCTGTCTCAATTATCTGACTATAGATTTATATATTTATGTTATATATTTATTTATCTTTTAGCACTTTTTCCTGCTTATAAGATCACATAACACATACTATGTGACAGCTACACTCATCCTGATTTTGGAGTGGACTTAGAATGAGGCCTAGGCTAGCTGTAAACATTAAAGATACAAAAAAAATTTCTAATAACAAATCAAGAAGAAAGGTAAAGCACTCAAGCAGAAAGAGGGCAATGATATAGCAATAACCACATCGCTGATTCTGCTCTTCTGGAAAATCTTCCAGTGCCTGAGTCAGGGAAGAGGTGTCTCCTGTTCAGCAAGAACTCTGGAGAAAGTGGAGAGAAGGTGCTAAAAAAGGACTTGCTCCAGCTGTTGTTGAACTGAGAATTGCTGCTGCCCATTCAGAGAAAAGAACTTTTTGGAATTTTCTAAGGAAAATTTTCATCTAAGAATAAGAGGTTTTCAGTTTCTTGCATAGAATGGGATTTTGTGAAAGTATTGTCATTTGGGAGTACTGTTGTTACTGAGACATTGGAGACACTGCACTTTAAGAAGTTTTATTAAAGCTATACATTGGATGAAATATTTTTAGTAATTGTTCATGATATACCTCTTTCTCAGTAACAGAGATGGAATAAAATGTACTTTTAGAAAGAGGTGAAGATCGGTTGCCATATCCATCCAATTACAAAGGCTGTACTCTAGGAATCTAGCAATTACATAGGAATAAAAACAGGCTATTTTTCTAACAGGCTATCAACTACTGAATTGCAAGTATCTACCAAATATAACTTAAAAAGCTTAAACAGGCTGAGGAACTGAAAATATATGGTATAAAATACATATGTACTACAGCGGTTCAGAGAATTTAAATCCAAATTAAAGGTGAAATTTATGTCCATGGGCCCAGTCCAAAACCCCACTGTAGCTAATGGATGATGCTTTTTTCTCTTCAATAGAACTATCTTTCAGCCAGATTGGTCTGTGAATTTTGTTTTAAAACCCCAGGACATTAAATGTTTCCACACTAAAACTTACCAGGGGAATGGTGTTAGTGCAGGGGTGTTAGGAGCTCCCTTCCTCTCCTCTGTTACCATCTCAAGTGTGTGGTTGTCTGTGGATGTAGATGAGCATATGTGTTCTACTTCATGCGACAGGAAAGCTGCCACATTTTACTCACTCTCCTCCTCTGCCAACCCTTCTCTTATTCATGCAAATACAAGTAAGAAACAACATGCGTTTTTGTTTGATCTGTAGGAGTCTCCATCAGAAAAAATAGGATGAGACCACTTTATGTAACTTGAATGAGACAAATCAAGAACCTAATCTTCAAGCTAAGGTGATCTCACAATTGCAGTTTGTTGCTTTGGTTTTGGGTTATTTTTTTTGAATCTCAGAGCTCAGAGCTCCCTAAACTTAATTGTATCTCCCTCAAATGCTTTCCCTTCTGAGAAGAAAAGTGAAATGAAGAGTGATTTGTCTCACTATTCTTCCTATCATGACTAGGGTGTGGGAAATGCATGATAGCCTTTCCAAACAGAGACTGGCACAGGAAAGCTACAAATTCCTTCCTTGATAGTTGAGACAGATGGGAGACTTCCACCTGCATGCCCTCCCATATGCACACCTTTTCTCTGCTCATATATAAGTCATGTCATGCAAAGCATCTACCCCTCATGCAGTGCATTAGTAGTCTATGAATAACATGCTCCATGTGGCCACATGGAAGGCCTGTGGAGTGATTGCTGTCCTTGCTGCTCCTTGCTTTCCCAGAAAAGCCTGGGAAAGGTTGAGACGCACCACAATGTTAGAGCAGCAGGTGCTATCTTGGAAGCCACCCTCCCCACGGCTGACCTAGGGCCCCAGATCATCCTTGCCCTTTCCCTCTTGCTTCTGCAAACACTGCAGCATTTTGGGCTATTGCTGTGCTGGAGGAAGGGAGGAAGGGAAGAAGGAGAAGGGCAGAGGTTCTGCTAGGGGCTGAGTAACGCTTCCAGCTGAAAGCAGTACGTGCTGAGGGGAGCAGATTGGTGGGAGACCCCTGAATTGCTGACACAATAGTTTTCATGCACTAAGGAATGGGGGCATCTGAGAACAAGGTCCAAAAATGTATCTGACTCATGTGGTTGCCAGGCTTCAACCATTCTGGTGAATTTTGATCACTTTTACTTTTCCATACTAGACACTGTAAAAATACTTTGCTATCCAAGTGGAAAAGTTTTCCTCAGAACATGAACAAGAGCATTTGTACAGGACCAAACATAGGTTTGAAGAAAAAATTTTGTGCAAATATTTTTTATATTACAATATTTTTGTATTTATGCAATGCTTTCAAATATTCAAAATAATAAATAATGAAAACTAAAAATAGGCAGAAACCTTAAGCAACTCTCATTTATATGAAAGAAAGTTCAGCACTCTATATTATGATGAATTATTTTCAACATTTTTTCATGTTAACAAATTGTCATTTCACAGCATGGCTTACCAAAAATACCCAGAAATTAAATAAATGCTCTCGAAAATATTTTAGTCATCCCTTGAAAAATTATAATCATCCTCCTTGATGGCCAGACTAAATTTAACAATTACTATTCATGGACAGTTTTATCCTGACAGAATATATTTAACAATGCCACATCAGATTAGTAGTCAGATCACTCAATATAAATCATCTGTGGAGGACCTTAGTGAATATTTTGTATTGAGATAAAAAGGAAATAATAAGAAACTTATTTACTGTCTTGCTTATCCAAACCAATGTTATTCACTTGGCTTATAATATAAGAATAGGATTTACTTTGAGCAACAGTATTGGAAAATATTTTTATGTTCTTTTATACTATTTATGCTATTTACCAGAAACCTGCATTACCTTTTAGATGATTCTAGGTTTCTGATCTGTAATCAGTACCTTATCCCAAGATAAATAACTGAAATATTAAAGAATTAATAGATAAACTTAAAAACCTCAAAACTAGGGAAAGCATACTGTATCCGTATCTAAATGCACCTATATTATAGATACAAGTATTTTGTTGTTTCTTGCAGTTTTAATTGTGGGACTTCATCACAAAAACCTTTAGTCAAACTTAATGAAAGGTTTGCTTTTTTTCAGTTAGTACACAACTTAAGTTGACAAAGCTCTAATGTGTAGTCAGTTTTTCTCAGTGCAGCCTGTTATGAAAAGGGTGAATATTTTGAGAAGCTTTCTTTTGAAAAAAAATTATGAATTAAATTCATATATGTGAAAAGAACATAATTGTCCAGTATAAATTTATCATTTTGATTATGAAAATATAGAATATGTAAATATAACTTATCAAACCAAACGTTCAAATAGATGCATAATAGAAAATCTCTTAGAGAAACTGTTCTATTTCTTTGTAGGAGATGTGGCTATCTCATGAGGAAGCTTTCTCTTCCAGGACAAAATATTGTCCAATTAAAAATACTAACCTAAGGTATGTTTGACGCAATCCACCATAAACATATGTACATGAATTAGAACTCTGTAGCAATTCTGCACAATTATTTTTAATAAAAGCTTCTAAACCTGTATTACTAGGTTGATTTGCTAAATTAAAGTACTGTGATTCTTAACACATTTCTGAGCATGCTTAGTTTTATTTTTTATTAAAGAAAACTAGCGAGAGCTTACGGAAATACTCATAGAAGAGTATTTAGTTTGTGAAGTCAAACAGCAAACATAGAGAATCACAGATTTACAATTATCCATATTACTTTATTTCTTTTCCATGTTGGTATCTGTTTTGCATTGTTTCAGACAAGAATTCTGTGTCAAAGGACAATTATCTTTATTGCACCAATAAGGACTGATCATTGTGTACACATACAATGAATGTCTAGCCAGGGACATCACAGAAATGGATTCCAGCCTGCAACTTTCATATTCAAACGTTCAGCTTGTATAAATTGTTCTGTCACCCTGTCTGCAATCAAGATTCAGCTGCACAATTCACGATTATCGCTACAATCCCCCATTTTGATAATCTACCTTTGAATATCAATTTTCTGTTACCTGGTTACACAGATCTCAGCAGCTCTTTTCCTCTTTTCCAGTAAACTGGTTTCTTTTTGACAGTGCTCTGATTTTCCCTACAGCTAAAAGTTCACATGAAGTATTCTTTATGCCTTGCTCATTATAAACCCTCCATACTCTGTGAGGAAAATTTTGAGGACAATTAATATTGGAGCAGTTTGTCAAAAGACAGTATTCAGGCCTCGCCTCTATTGAGCAAACCGTGCACAAAGCCCAGAGATGTCCTGATGATTTTATTCCTAATACCACGCTCAGTTCTCCACAGGATGTGGCAGGTCACTGTGGAAGACTCCATAAGGAGGAGACAGTGATTTCTGGCACAAATTAGGCATAGGTAACCCCAGGCCTTGGTGGCAGAGAGTTGTATGTTCACATGGGCAGTGACTATACAGCCCAAACACACACTGTGGCATTGGTGTGGGCTGCCTCTAGCAATGTCACCTGGATGTAGTGCTGGGGAGAGCTCACTCCTGTGCAGATGTGTAGGGGAGACCTTTAGTGTAGGCTGGACTTATTAAATGGTTGCAGGGAAATAAAAAAAATATTTGCAAAACAAGCAGTTTTCTCAAATTCTACTTCTGCCTCTGCTTCCTCTAATATCTAATATCAGAATTAAGTCTGGTTCTGCACTGTCTTATTTATCTTACCACTAGCTACAGCTATTGGCTTGTCATCAGTCTTGCCCAAGAGATTTATTTGACTTTATTCAACAATCCTCTTTTCTTTTTTGCTTTTTTTCAAATGCCAATCCTCTCATGTCATACATAATTTGTCTCTCCTAAATCAGCCAAGTTATCAACATATCCAAAAAATACAAATCAGCCTGTTTCAAGTCATGCTTACAATTTTGCAATACTGATGGTAATGACCGAGCACTGGAGACAGCGGTCTGCAGAGAGACTCATCTGACTGCAGGTGGTGCAGATATTTAACTCCTTGTGTGTATCTTTCTTTTGCAACCCACAAACATGCCTGCACATCTTAGTAATTCCATCAGGGTTCAAGAGACTTGGTTGCTTCCTAGACGTCCTTTTGACAACACACTGTCTTAAATCCACAGTGAAGTGTGTTTTTATTTGCACTGTATCACTTAATATAACAGTGTTACATAAAACTGCCTCAGAATGCTGGAATTAGCCATAAGCAGATCTCGAAATTACCAAAATGGAGACCTTTTTGATGAAAAAAAAGACAACCTCTGACTTCAAAAAAAGTTGAAGGCACTTCAAAGTACTCCTTAGTGATGGGCTAACCAAAGGAAAATAGCAGCTGATCATTCTTTATCTATATGAGCTGTTTGTGGAAGAATTATATTGTGAAGACACTCTGAAGTCAGCCAGAATCCTCAGGAGCAAACAACAAGCAGTTGCTGACAATGTTTCCAGAGAAAGATTTAAAACAGGAGATGATAAACTAAATCAAAACCTTTCTGAATTAGTTGCTTAGGAAAGCTGAAAACAGTTCCAAATGAGAAACAAAACAGCCACATAATTAACATTCATAAATATCTGGATGGTGCCTTCACCCCCTTTGCAATCCATCCATCTTTGGTACATTTATAGAAGCTTTCTAATTTTGCAAAGTAAACCTGAAAATAAAAGAGACATTAGCAGAAAAAGAAGTCTAGCTTGTATCTAAGGTTTTCATTTCATCAACCACTTTAGACCGTGTATCACATATCTATACTAGGAATAGTTAAAATACAGTGCACAGTATTACATTAGCTCTACTAAACAGGTGTGCAACTAGAAAATGTCCAGAATAAATGGGTTTTGACCTACCAGTATCTATGTAGGACATATTGCTGAGGATGTTTCATTTAGGACATTTCAGAAGTGAGGCGATACCCATCACATTGCTTAAGCAACAATAAAGTAAACACAAATACCCCATGTTACCATGCATAACATTATCACTCCTTTATTTTTGTTACCTAACAGAAAAAAAAAAATCTACTTTTACTGATGTCTAACTTACACTATATAAATAATGTCTACTGAATGTAGACTGTCATCCAGGGCTATTTTATTTCTCTGCTCAAAGTTAAAAATAAAAGCATTTATGTCACTCTTTAGGTTTTGAGCATACCCTTTAGTATGAGACTCATTCATGAAAACCCATATTTTTTTACTTATTTCCATATTAAACCTTTGATATGATTCGTTAGCATGAATATTATTTGAAATAAAATACTGATTTGTAACATTTCAGAGTGGAAGAAGTCAAAAAATCGCTTGCAAAAATATTTAAGTAATTTTAATAATGTTTTATTGGTCTCCCTCTCTGGCATATACATTTGAAAACTATCATTTCACCTTGCTTTTAATCATTTTTTTCCCATTTTTTCAGTCTTTTAATGTAATTAAGTATTTTTCTTAAACCTTAACTAATCTCCTTTTCAGTCTTTCAGACAAAGCTATTCTTCAGACGAGGGTGAAAAAAATCAATGATGTTTTAGACTGAGCTTTTTGCTCAGATGACACTGTAATCATTGATAGCCCACTTGGCACCTGTCTGTGAATGTTTCCAGTACATNGTACATCTGTTTTACCTTTTTGCCCACTCCTGCACACTGAGATAGAATCTTCCTCTGCACATCCTGCAGTGATGACAAGGAGCTGCTGGAATCCCCCCACCTCCATCCGTAACTCAAGAATTCAGTCATGGGATTTTTTTCACCTAGTTTTCTAAGATCCCTCTTTCATGGATTTTTCAAATTATTAACTTAATCTTTAAATTCTGTCAGGTCACTAATATTTAAGATGTATATAAATAATGAATACTACTTTGAACATTAAATAACGAACTCCCTGGCCTTATCAATGTAGCAGAAAATTATTATTTTATTGATAACTTCCATTGCACATTGCTGAGATGATTTCTAAATGTTA
>WEIT01029759.1:18995-50845 GCA_013389985.1 Dryoscopus gambensis | reverse complement strand
CTGCCAGGTACCATTATTGCTAAGTCAGCTCATTTTTTCTAACTGGTGAGGTGTTACAGGAGACAATTTCCAGTGCAACTGCATATTCAGAACACCATCTCTTAAGTGCTGTTGAATCCTCCCTGTTTCACACACAGCCATAGGGACTTGTTGCTACAAGCAGCACCTAATACGCCATGGAATCACTTGGTACACAAGGATGCTGTTTCAGAGCTCCCTGCCACTGCAGTTCTTTATCTGGGGCATGTGTTTCAATACCTCCCAAATTTTTAACACTTGACATGCCCAAGTAAATCTTTGAGGTAAAATCTTTGAGTAAATCTTAAGGTACAGACAAAGGGAAAATGCTTAAACTATATTTACGTATGCAAGTTAAAAAACCCTTCCCGATACCCAAATCCCATTAATTTTAAAATTCATTGAGAGCCTCAAATCTTTACAAAGTGAGTTGTCACAGAATCCAGACTGGGCAGTTCAATTTGGGTGTACCCAGTCCTGTGCACAACAGGACACAGCTGGAGGCACCACAAAACCTTAGAAACAGAGAACAACAGCAACAAAATTGCAAGGAGAAAAGGTGAAGCAAGAGAGCAAGGAGCAGCAGAGAAGGCAAATATAGGGACTGTGCAGCAACCAGAACAGAGAATGTAATGGGACAGGCAGAGATACACCACGCAGAGAACCAGGCAGCAGCAGTGGCTGCCTTAATGCAGTGCTGAGTTTTACGGGCAGGTGACACCTGATGGTGCTTCTCTGTGTCAGAATCTGACTTTAAACATTTACGTATCCATTGGAGGAAGCACTAAGCAACATTCCAGGTCCTTGAGATTCCATTAAGGAATTCTCCACAAGCATCAGGACTTTATAGAATTAGATATAGAAGAGAGGTTATTAAGGCAATACTACAAACCAAGTAAAGGTAAATATTTGTTCAGTTTAAGGAAAAGTAGATCTTAAGGGGGAGAGGAAAATAAAAATGATATTTTATAGCTCTTACAATGAAGGAAATGGTTGGATGGTTGGTATGAAGCTAATTATGTGGATTTATATAATATTGAATAAAGTTTCCATGAGAAAGAAAGACTGAATGAAGCAACTTGAATCTTTATACATAAGAGGCAAACTTTCTGAATAGACAACTAAAAAATCATCAATAAAGCATTATGTAATAACACTAACTGAGAGGCTAAGTGTCTTAGGTTACAATGGAAGATGTAACCAAAAGTATGTATTCTATTACCATCTACATAAGCTGTTAAGATAAGTGGGACAGTGTTCTTTATCTTCTCCGTGACTCATCCCTGATAACACCCTCCCGGGGGCTATCTCCGCCAATGGCCATCAAGGTCTCCCAGCGTGACTCACAGAATTACATCATCCCATTCTAAGATGCTCTGCTCTGGGGGAGGAACCAAACATTCCTACCTGTGTATAATCTGAGGCTTGGAACACCATGAGAGCACTGCCACTGGATTCCCAGAGGACAAGAGCTTGATAACCATCACTGGACCTCCAGAGAAAGACCAGACTTNTTAATCGGACTGCTACCACCACCCTGACCAACAGGGTGTCAGTTCTGACTTGGAATCCTCATCTGGTTTGCTTTCAAACTAGTACACTAAGATATCAAAATAAAGAAAGAACTAATGAAATGATGTTTCATTTGTGACATGTCCTTGATAAAGACTGGGTCACATGAAAGATAAATTGGAAATTCTCCTGGACGAGAAACAAACACACATATAATTGGTATTATTGCTGCTGGTGGTTATCGGAATTGAATCCCTGATTGTAATCCATTTAAATGAGCATGCAGATGGAAATTCATCACTTGTTTCAGAGGGTCAAGAACTTCAAAATTTTAGTTATAAATGCATAGTTCATGCTCTAAGAAGGCCAGGAAGGTTCATCCCTGAATAGGCCTACAGAACAGTTCTTGAACACCAATCTGGAATGCATGGGCTCAGCAACATGTCAGGAGAATTTCCTTGGAAGATTGGCCAAAACCTTACCCAGCCAGAGTTGTAAAATGTTATTACATTTTCAAAACACTGCAACTGAACTCATTCTGGACTTTGCAGGTCTTTTAGTTACTGGCTACGCTGACCAATTTCTTTCAAAATGAACAAACAGGTAGTACTCCCCATCTTCAGTGCTTATGAAGGGTCTCTTTCCCTCAAAATAAGAAATCCATTGGTTGGCAAAAAAAAACTTAGGAAAACTAAGACTGAAAATTCAAAGGTTGCTAGAGACCAGAGTATTAAAAGTTCCAAGTGTATGATAGTGCTAGAAAGAGACAGTTTCATTTCAGTGATCACATGATGGTGGAAACTAGATTAATAAAAAAAAGTGAAGGAGATAGTAAGTAATATAAATTAAAAGTTATGCAGCATGGAAAATTGAATGGATAAAGTAGAGATATTGTCCTTAGCCAAGCAAATCTTAAGATATTTAAGCATCTTCTTAATTTTCAAGTTTGATTTTAAGATTAGTGGTACAAAGAACTTTTAATAAGCTCTATTCTTCATGTTTCAATAAGAGATATAATCATCTCAATCCACTCTGTCTCAGTTTGATTTTAGGATCCTCTCTCAGAAAGCTAGACTGATAAGATTAAGTCAATTCTGTCATTTTTAATTCATAATAAATTTTGGAGGTTTTTTTTTAAAATTAAAATTAGAAAACCTTTATAAATGAGAAAAAAATAGCCACAGTATAAATACAATACCAAATGATATAATTAATAGTATAATAATTAGAGATACAATTTTAGAAAGTACAAACAGTAATGCTTTATATGAAAAAATAATACAAACAACAACAACAAAAAAAGCACAAACAAAAAAATCTCAAAGAGTACTAAAGGAAAGGAATCAGAGGGAATCTCCTGTCTGCTAGTGTTAACTTCCTAATAAATCATGGAAAACTGGGGTAACTCCAGAAGATTAGAAAAGAGGCAATGTTGTGTCCATACTAAAAATGCCAAAAGAGATGAATCAGGTAACCACAGGCCAGATGCCCAACTTCAGTTCTTGGCAACACAAAAGAAAGCTGCTGCAACTGTTTGACAAATTATAGAAAAATATTTAATTCCCATCTAAATGATTTTAGATGCAATTGGTCTGGACTAAAAGCTTGATTTTATTCTTTCAAAAGGTTACAAACTTTGTTGATGAATGTAATCATGTACATGTAATAAGCTTAATTTTTGTGAGACATCAAAAATGAGCAGAGTTTGATATTGTACTCTATCCATGCAGAAAAGGTATCTGATTGCTCTGGAGGGTTAGCGCTTAAATTCCTGGGACTTTCTGCTTTAAAAGACTGAGTGAGAGTAGCTGCAGTTGAGCTGAGACTGGAGCAGCCCTGCAGAGCTTTGTGTTTGGCTGCCTAGGCTTAAAATCTGACTGCCCAACTGGTGACGAAAGTTGTGAGAAATATGACAGAAATTTACTTCAGATTCATTTTTTCACACAGAAAAATAATAGCTTAAAAAGTTGCACGGAAAATTATTTGATGGGAATATTTCTGATTCAGAGATCTACTCTTGAGTATTTCTGACCACCTTGAAACAAGAAATAAGAGAAGACTTCTGTGGCCACCTCTGAAAACTCCAAAAGGGCAATTCTAAACCCAGCTTCAATATATGCATTTTAATGAAAGTTTACTTGTTTTGTCCTGTCCTGTCCAGGGCAAAATAGAGCAAATGACTTAGAGGGTAGACAAACCAAGGGTCTGTCCAGCTGCTGGTCTTGAAACAAACTGAGAGTTGGTTTGCTTTTTGTATTTCAGTATTCACTTACAATGAGAGAGGCATCAAGTACCAACAAGTTTCTTAATAGGACAATGAGTAATGGAAACCAATGGCTAAAAGCTACAGTCAGATGAAGATTAGCTGGAAATAAGACACAGTTTTAAAGGAAGATGGTTCACAGCATAGGGTAAATCAGGCTGGAAGAGACCTCAGTGGTCATTTAGCACAATCTCCTGCTAAAAACTGGATCAGCTCTGATGACTCAGGGTTTATCCAGTCTGGTCTTGAAAACTTACAAAGGTGGAGAGTGAAAAAGCTCCTTGGCAGCCTGTTCTAAAGCTATTCACTGCTATCAGGGCTGAGCACAGAGGTATATTTTAGCTATACTTTGTTTTCTGAATTGAAAAAATATCTACAATTTTGAGAATATTGGAGCCATTCAAAAACGCAAATGAAATGCTGCTAAGAAAGGAGCAGCTGAAAAACAAAGATACTAAACTATCTCTAAATGGCGTAGTAGTTTTACTTTAAACCCATTCTTTACTCCTAATACAGTTAGTTACAGTCATAGAAGCATCCAAGAGTAATTTGGGCCATTAACTCTTTGCAATGTGATATCAACTCTTCACTAAAACCAGGTATTTCTGTAGGCAATGATGGTCAAAAACCATCACATACTGAAGGCAACACCAAGGCATAGGGGAACTACATTATCAATCATGACTTTCTAAAGATATTCTTGAGACAATGGTTTTTGCTTTATGCTATACAAGTTGCTTTTCTCAAAAGCAACTGAGACAATTTGACATAAGGAGGCCTTAGCCACCAACAAATTTTTGGTTGAAAACAAAAGATATGTTACTACATCGTTGAAAAAGATGAATGCAAAGCACAGTCAAGATATAGTGTGCATCACTCTGCAGCCTCTCTCTGTTCATCAACTCATCAATGGGAGCAGGACAGGCTATTAAATAATTCTGATATCAACTCTTAAGACGTAAAAAAGGGGAAGCATATAAGCAGCTCAGTGTTGCAGTGGGGTTCCTGCAGCCTTCTGGAAACAGTTATGTCCATGGGGAAGAATAAAAGATGATCTTTGCCGATGTTTTTCCATATAGATGTTTATTCTGAGCCCAGCACCTTACCGGGATCCAGACAAAAGACCCCAGACAAAAGACCTCCACTCATGGGACAACTTCCCAGTAAAAGCCAGAGCCACAGGGGGTGGGGGCAACACCTGGGACCATTCAGGGAACAGGACTTGGGTACATTGGTGTCACAAGGACAGCCCATGACAGAACCCAGTGTGACTCAAGTCATGCGTCCCCCTTCCCCCGGGGGGAAACCTCCACAGCTCAAGGGATGTGAATTTCTATTCCTCAGACAATATAAAATAAAAGATTATATCTAGTGTTAGATCTGTCTAAGAAACTATTTATTGGTTCAGTATGGGGTTCTGGGTTTGTTGAGGGGGTGGGGTGGGTTGGGGTTTCTTTGCTCCTTCCTCTCGGAGAAGTAGCTCAGTGTAGCTCAGAAGTAGCTCAGAAGTAGAAACAGCTAGGGAAAAAATGAAAAACCAAGGCACAGCCCCAAAACATTATAGCTTCTACAAAGAAGAAATTTGCAATCCATTACTCATTCTAGTAAAACTTTCAAGGCATTGCAGATGTACTGCTTCATGTGGCTTACTTCAAAATAAAAGAATCCTAAATTGTGAATCATTTAGTGCTACTTACTTGTGCAACCTATGAGATGTCTGGCACTTGAAACTGCCCATGACTTCAATAATCAATTGGAGAATGCAGCCAATCGCATTTCTCCCCAAGACAGTTTCCAAGGTAACCAACAAAGATACCGACATGGGCTGCATGCCGTGCGAAAATGCACAAATGTGTTGCCACTTTTTTCAGTACTTCAGATTGTATATTATAAAATGCTAAAACCCCTCTAAATCAGTATTGACAAAACCAGTAGCAAAAAGGCCAAAGCAGAATTAAAAGACAGTGATGAAGAACTTCTGTCTGCAGTGATTCAGGAAGACTACAGAGGCTTCTTGAAGCTCTGCTTTTCATCAGCTACAGTATGGACCCCTCCCTTCCATGGTCAGCCACAGAAAATTAGAGTTGCAGCTCATTAACACAATTAGGACACCTTCTCTGTTTTGTTCCTGTAAATAGTTTGCTTAATTTATATTTGTTTGTGAACTGCCTTCGTCGTGAGACAGTATGATACACTGCTTTTTTATGCTAGAACTTTTAGTTCTCAGCCACCAAGAAAACCCCTCCAGACAAAAAAAGATCAATAGTACTTCCACGTAAAGGAGTCATCAAATTGCTCATTAGAAAAGCTCTCCCCCTGCCTCTCTTTTCTCATCCCATCCTGTCCATCAAATCAGCATGTGCAAGGGAGAAAATGTTGGGATTTTTGTTTGGTTTTTCCCCTCCTTCATGCTTACACCAGAATTTCAGACCCTCGTTTCTTTTAATTAAAATATCTCCAAAAATCATGATCTGGGCAATATGAATATTGGAGCCAAACTGAGCTTCTGTTACTTAAAGGCTTAAAACTGGGATTTAGCAACACATGGGTTCTGTGAAAATAGAATAGAACATTGGGACTTTTTCAATAGCTATTATTAAGAATACATAACTTATACCTGATAATGGGCTCTGGTACATGAATGTTTTCCTGAGAAGCACCTTGGCACAGCTGCTCTAATTCTGAAGCTTTCCTGATCAGAGATTGTCAGTCACATTTCTCAGTGCAAAGCCACATTAGTGGATAGACATCACTTTCCCCAGAATATAATACAATCCTGAGGCTCGATTCTTCTCGTGAATTCATCAGAATTCAAGCTGTTAATATGTAGAAAAGATTCTTCTGCATCAGGAAAAAGGCGCAAAGTGCTTTGCCTTATCCAAGAAAACCCCCAAAAACCAACCAACCAACCCCACACCCAATATGAACAAAAAAACCAAACCAGAAAACCCAAGCCACTCCACACACAAACACACACAACAGACTTCAGTCACTGGAACTATTTCTCTCTGCTCTCTGATTATCATGAAGACAAGTGAAGATACTTAATTTTCTTTTATTTTATAAAGTGCAGAATGACACAAGCTGTTTGATGATGTTTGTGGAATTGACTCTTCAAGCTCACAGATTGGTCTGAGTAGTTTGAAATGTATTAGAGACTCAAATGATTTGTGTAATTTTAGCCAAACTGGTTAGGTTATTAAATTTAAAAACTGTGCAGTAATTGCTAAATAACTTTAAATGCAATACTGTGACACTGACCACGCAGCTGCCTGGAGGCTGTGCACCGTCCTTAACTGCCTGAGGTGTTCTGAGTGGAAGGACAAAAGCAGCGAGGCAGACACTGCAGGCTCCCTGAGAGGAGCAGACTGCAGGCTGGTGACGATGTAGCGAGAGGTGGAGGCACAGGAGGAGAGAGGGACTCTCTGAGTGGTATTCTAATCCTTTATTCCCAGTCAGTCGGAGGGTCAGAGGCAGAAGAGCCAAGAATAATGGTTACAGCCCCTTTTATATGGGGTTGGAGAAAGGCGGTACAAAGGGTAACAACCAATAGAATAATGACACGTATGGGGTAACAGCCAATAGAACAGTCTCAGGGGAGGGTTCAATTTGAAAAAACCAATGGGGTATCGACTATAACAGAACTTTCCAGAGCATATGAATAAGCAATGAGGTATACACATAAACATAAGGGGTTACATAACTTGGGGAGCGGAAAACAGTAACCAATAACAGAGCAACAGGTAAACTAAGGAACAGGGGAATCTTGGGAGACTGGCACAGGGTCACCCTAACTCGGTATTACACTTTGGTGCTAGGGTCTTCCTTTGACCACCATTCAGTGGTCTGAGTGGCTCTGGCCACGTGCACCACAATAATACTACTTTTCAATTACTGAAAAATATAACACTAGCACTCTCTATGATAACCAATATACAAGCATTAGAGTAGATCCAAAGTTGGCAATCGAGTCTTAATTTTAATTACATGTACTTCCTATTAAATCTTCCTGTAGGATAAAATGGCATAGCATAACCCTAATTCACTTATATTCTACAACCCTTGTGAAAAAAGAGGCACAGTGAAATCAACTTCCTATGTTGTTTTATAAACAGTTTTGTAAACAAAAGGAAGGCCAAAGTTTGAAAGCAAGGTGTAGGCAATGAGACTGCAATAATCTTTGTTTGCACATGCAGACAGGATAACATCCTTAGCCATATGTCTGCAGAAATACCAGCTTTTATTCTTCGACTCTGAAAATAGAGTTTTTAAATTGTACCCTGAAACTTCATAGACTACAATAAAAAGTAAGATTTATTTTTATAGTCCTCACACTATATAGTAGTAAACAATAGCAACATTTATTGGAAATATCAAGATGCAATGCTTCTAGCTTGCCCATTTGCTTTACATTTCCCCATCTATTCTGACTGCATTGGGTGGGAGAAAGAATGTGTTTATTAAGAATTTGTATGAGAACAGATTGACCCAAATGTCTGTTACCAAAATAGATTATATTAGCTAGAATGGAGTGTGTTTCTTCCATGCAATCAGCAACAGCCTTATGAAAATGTCAACTCATATATATACATTCTGATGCAGGATAAGTCAAATTCTTTTTCAACTCGGAAAAATAAATACATTAGAAATACTTTCCTTTGCACTATGAGCACAGAATATAACTCTCCTAGAAATACTGTTCTTGCCATCAGTTTCTTTCAATGCTGAGTTTTATTAATCATTCTTGATAGACTACCAAAATAAATCAGTTTCAGACAGTCCTTTAAAGTAATTAATAATTAAAATTAGCAGATAGACATTTGCCATGATCATTGGTGATCTCTGGTAGACCAGTCTAGATCTCCTTTTGTCTGGTCAAATCATCCCCGAGCATGAAAGCGTAGCAGCTCATTCTTGTAGATTTAGGATAAGGTATAGTTGCACTGGAGATTGCAAACAATAGGACAAGTCTCTTGCCCTAAAAACCATTGCAGTGCTTCCATTTCATCCTGCGTGTCAGAAGGAACCCAGGAACCCCTGCATACCAGGCACCAGAGCATTTAAATGCATGAAGACATTAAACCTGCCATGTGTTGCAACCTGTTCTATCAAAGATTGCCCAACTCGCTGTATTCCACCCTTTATTTCATATTCATTTTTCATTTAGGTTTTTATTTAAATGCACCTCTGTAAGGGCACAGAGGGGAGAGCAATGCCTACTTTAGTCTCAGTAAGTTACAGCTAGTTCACTTTTATCCAGAGTTTTCTAATAATTAGCTAACACAAGAGCTGTAAGATCTGGGTTAGATAAAATTTATTATAGAGTTGGGTGTCAATTTATTAATAATGATCTCCAGAATGTTTCACAGTGCCACAGAATAATTTGCAAATGGTCAATCAATTCATGTTAAAAAAAAATGCAGCAGAGAAAGAAACAACACAAATAACAAATGGGAACCTCTTCTGGGCCTAAGCATTCAAAAGCAGATGATAAGAGTTAATAAGGTCACTTACTATCATTATATATCATCCATAAGCTATTTCTCTCAGTGGACGCTCTTCTACACATTGTTTGTAGTTGCTAAAACATTTACAACTCTATATTTATGCTCAAATGATCAATACATGATTATTATTTCTTCTAATAAAATATTTTGCAAGCCATGACTATTTAACCACCTTCTATTTATATATGTGCATGCAGAAGAAATGCTACTGGCCTACTTATAAACTACTAAGTGTTGTTGCTTTATATGTTCACCCTCTATACCTTTCAGTTAATTTAACTACATCACTGGAGTTACCTCTTATTTCTTTCACTTCCTGAATAGATTATCCCGAAACCTATTGGGAAGCATCCAAGTATTTACCAGTTGTAGTCACCTGCCATCAAATTTATGTGCTACCTTTTCATTAATAATCTTGCAAACAGGATTTTCTTACTGAAATGCAGACATTAACCAACCATGGATAATGTTTTGTGTTTTATATGAAATTATATCTTTAAACTCCCTTAATGATTAATATTAAGGAGAACTCCCTAGCCTGAAAGCTCAGCATTGAAGTATTAATGTTAAGGCTCTAAGTTTCTGGGTTTTATATGAATTGATTCATTATAACAATAGATGTTTACAAAATGAATAAGTAGTATTGGCCTGGGACCATACCAGAACTCCCACTAACCTTATCTGTCAGTCATAGCTACATTTTTAAGAGTGAAGATTTGTACTTATTATGAAGCCAAGCATATACTGCACACAGATTTAGCATTATATTATTTATCTGGAGCCCTGTTCCATGAATTCAGTTGAATAATATTAAGAAAAACAAATGGTAACATCAATTGAGACTAGAAAGATAAACACTCTCCCCTTCTGTGTTGTGGCATGTCATCCTAACAGACGACTGTATATGAAGATGTACTTCCCATTGTGTTGGCTATATGAGTCTGTTAAATAAATCCATAATATTATTTGGATACTTGTTTTAGAATAAAAACATTGCAGTGGGGGCTTTACTCATCCCTAGTCCCTACTACTGTGTAATCTTAAAAGTAGAAAAGCTTAATATATATTTAAAAGAAAAAGCAAACACCAAACAAAAATTTATGTCTCCCATTCTGTAGGAGTTTGTTACTTAGCAAATTCTGTTCCTACAAGGAAACAGCTATACTTACATAGATTTATGTTTATTTGATTTTAGGAAATATTAGAATTGGTATTTAGCCAGGAACATTTAATAGTTCAATTTCTGAAAGAAAAAAAGAAATGAGAAGAAGGAAAGCTGATGAAAGCACTGCAGTTGCAGTTACATTTCTTACAAAATTAATTCTTTTAATGAAAAGTAATAATCAGAGATGTTTCTAAGAGGCCATACTGACTAAATGTCACAAATAATTTTAATATTCCCATTGAACAACCATCTCCAAGGTTGAAATTCTTGCTAATTGAGGGACTAGCCTTAAAGATGTGATTTTCTTCCAGTAGCACAAACCAGAAGTCTGTCTATAGCTTTAACAGATTTTCAACTGCCTTGGGGCCAGATATTTAAAGTGCTTAAAGATGTAGAAGATACATATGGGATTCATAGAAGTGACTAAGTGAAATTCAGTGGGAAGTAGATACTGCTGTCTAAATTGCCTTTAAATAATTCTGTTAAACATCTGACTGTATCGTCAAAGCACCTAAATAGATCTTTCTGTCGTAAATGCTTCTCTTCATCTTCAGTACTGCTGGACAACCTGCTCAGTTGTTAAAGATATTTTCTTTTTGCTTAGCAATCACACCAACTGTGAGATGTTAAGAAACAATGGGTTATTTGGAAATATTGTTTGAAGTAACTAAAAAGTACAGAGTGTCTTGCAACCCAGAAGCCATATTCCATTGAAGTCTCTCAAATTCAAAACCAGAATAGTGTCAATTTTTTCTACATAGCCTTCATTGTACAAAATGAAGTCTTCATTTAGTTTCACTGCTTTCAAAATAAAATGTCTTTCCAATGATTTGATTACATTTATTTCATCATTGCTTTTTGGGGGGTCATGTTATAACAAATGATGCCCCCAGGGGAGAGAAAAAAATAAGAAGACAGGAAGGTGACAGTATCATAAACATACATCTGAGAGAGCAATTTATTTCTGGATTTCTTAATTCAGATTCAACTTACAAACCAACAAGAAAGTTGTGGGAATTAACAGCAGATCAGCAAGCCTGTCTGGCTCCAACATTGATCTTCACACAATTTGTTTGTACCCATGAGAAACTTAGTGTCAACAGAAGCAAGAAACCAAAGCAGCAGAGCTGCACCTGGTGTTTTCTAAATGCTTAGAATGTTTAGGATGCCTGCGTTACCAGTAACTAAGAATAGTGCATTGTAGCTAAATGATAGCCAATGAATCTATTGTAGTAGTTAAGCAACCAATAGTTGAGTAACATAAATGATAAACAAAGCAAAGTTTATAAAATGTCTCCGGAGTTTGAATAAAGATCCTTTTGCTAGAAACCAAACCTGGGGTATTATTGTGTTGCTGCTGCCTCAACTGTGACAGAAAGTTATTTTGTTATCATTGGACCTGGGTTTTTCGAGAGAAGAATATGTACCAAGGCATCTTTGTCATCAGGGTCTGCCCTGGGAGCTGATGGGACAGATGTGAGGAGAACGGCTTCTGCATCCCTGCCTTCCTCCCTGCTACAAGGGCCAGATGCCCATCCCTCCCCTCTCTACTTCCCACTGCAAAGTCTCCCTCAGATCATAAAATGATACTTAAAATAGGAAAAAAGTCAGGGCATGTGCTCCTATCAGAGAGATTTAATGCAACAGAAAAAACTATTTTCTAGCTGTACCTTCCACCTTGTGCTCCATGACTGAGCTGAGACCAATTATATGGGACTTTCTGTCTCCAGCCATGGAAATCCTCAGAACTGGGACAAAACCAGCTAAACAGCATCCACCTGTACATGGTCACTCGGAGTCAACACTTCATACCCAAATGGCGTAAAGAAAATAATCAAGTGTGGTTACCCAGAAGGACTTGAAAGATAAGTGAAAGACATGAGTTGTGATTAACAAGCCTACTAATTTTTAAAGTCATCTGTCCAAGTCTTGATAGAAGAGATCTTATTTGCTATCAGGTAAGGGGAAAGATAAGAAGCACATGGCAGCATGGCAGAGCCCTACAGAGAAGAGCCTGGCGGAAGCTGACAGACGGGTGAACGGTGCATGATCACCCCACAGAAGGACATTTAGAAGGTGCTTTGCTGACATGGCGATGTGTGATAGGTCGCTTAGTGAAAATTACCATGTAAGGAAATACTGTGCCTTAAACAAGTACATAAAACAGCTTGTTCCTTTAAATAAACGAGTCAGATCCAGGAACCAGATCCAGAACCAGAACCAGTCCGAATTTCAATCACCAACAGTCAGGAGTTGAAGTTAAAAGTGAAAGGCAGCAGAAAGCTGTTGAGAACTCAGTACAGTGGATTCTGAAGTGACATCTTAAAAATTTAAAAGGATGTTTTGGTTTTATAAAGGAGGATTATTAAAATACAAACCCTTTGGGTACTCTAGTTATCATGTATGGCTTTCCCTTGCAAGGGTTTTCTTACTCCCACTTGAATGAAGGGAGAAAAGCAAGTTCTAGTGCTTTCTGAAACTCCAAAAGAAAATGTTAACTATGCAAAATTCTGGTCCTACACATTCACCTGAAAGGCCCCCCTCACTCCACTCGTCTTTCTCCATAGATCCTTCTGGCAGCCATGAATGAAATTTCTCCATCCAAATAGGTTGCTGCCCATCATCTGACAAAAGAATAACTCTACAGATCTAAATACACGTTTGCAGGTTTTGCCCACTGCCAGGAAGTGGTGATTCTACAACAGCTTATGAACCCAAATGTAATGAAGTTTTGCTGTTACTGATAAACCTCTCCTGTCAAATTTTCCCGTGATCAGTAAAAAGATACATGCTTTAAAAATTGGAGTAATGAGAATGTTTTAAATAAAAGATGTTGAAACAACAGCTTGTTCTCCAGAGTACTTGAAAAGTCTCCACTTATTCACATTCCATGACCCTATCTACTGATACAAACAGTGATTATTTATCTCAAATTATCTTGAGATGTTATAAGTGCAACTAGAATTAAGTAAATCTCTGCATAATGCTCATCTTGAGTGCATTTATGAGCTTCATTTTTTGAGCATCTTACAGACATGCTCCATTCTGGTCATGCCAGAGAGAAAGTGGCTCTTGGAACTGGACACTTTTGAGCTACCACAACCTGTGGAAGGGAAGGATGACAATGCATCAACAGTCCAGTTGATTGGTACAAGAATTGGAATGGTAGTATGGTAGTTCTGGAACTCTGGAATTTATTTTTATTTTACATTCAAAGTCATAAATAAAATGGCAGGAAAACTGTGTATGAAACATCTGTAGCTTAATGTACTTATTTTACAAAAAGTAAAAAACCAGACCAGTAGGGGAAGCCTTAATTTATTTTTTCTAAGCAACAAGGTTAGAGGTTTTGAAATGAACAGGAGAATCAAATTGAAATCTTGAGCAAAAGATGATGAAGTTGAGAATTCCAATTTAATTACTGTAGGGTTAGTTTTCCCTTGAATTATATTTTAGCTTTCAGTTTCAACATTTCAAAGCAGAAGGCAATTTTGTTAATTCTGGTGATTATAATATTGAGTTCCAAAATAAAACCTATACTAACATCCAATGCTTGCTCACCTACTCTAAGTGAGTTCCCTCATAGTGGGAAAGTCATTGTTTTAGAAATGAATGGGAGAAAGATTTGTAAGGAGAATTTGCTTATGTTGCAAAGGCTCCTGAATTCTAAGTCTTCTCACATAATGGAGGTCTTTTTTAAATAAGGAAAAGTTATTCTGAATTATCAGTTCTCCTTCTGCCCCATTAACACAGTTTTAGAATTTAAAAATCTCTCTCATTTACCTCGAGAATAAAATTTCAGTACCTAAACAGTATTTTCTGACAAAACTGACAAATTAATCACTTGCAAGAACTAAGACCATAAGCTTCAGGTATTGAAGCTGAGACGAATCGATTAACTTCAATACACACAGGTATGTTCACCTGTATTGAACATAACACCTGTGAGTGTGCTGAAAGAAATAATTGTCCTTATAGGGAATGAAGTACATGTTACAGGTGTAACTGTACACATCAAACATTCAAAACATACCAAAAAGGCCAAACAATTTTCTTTTAGTCCATCTGCAACCTTCTTTTTAGTTTTAATTGTAGTCTTATGCACTATCAGAACTATTCCAAAAGATCTGATTTTCTTCATCAGTTATCTCTGTCATTATTCCAGAAATTCAGGTATTGTATGCCCTAGTCATCCAAATAACTGAAAAGATTAGGGGAGAACAAAAATACACTAAACCCCCCCCCGCCCTCCAATTCTTTTGGTAGAGTAGTACACTCTGTTACTGGGTGGTTCCTAGAAGGACTCCACAGATTGTAAGTTAAATGATTATCACGTAGCTCTACTGTAGATCAACTAATCATTTTACTGAACTGCACCTAAGCTTAATGTTCAGTGTTTCATTAAATAGGATGATTTATTTGTGGTTTGATTCTGGAAAAATTTTAAAGACTCATTTCTTATTGGAAAAAAATGGTAATAATGGAAAAAGGATAATAAGATTTAGTAGAAGACAAAATCTGAGAAAAACTTACTAAAAATATTTTTTTAGTTTATTGAAACATTGCTAGCAAGGTAATCACAAATTTGAGACTACTCTTACTGCATGAAATGACATGATTTTAGGAATTAGGCAAAGATTCAAATTTAGATAGGGCAGGTTTTGCAGAGTAGGAGAAAATGACGACACTTGCCTGGCGTATACACATATAAATTAAGACAATCTGCATTTCAATTGGTTATATAACACCCAACTTAACTGATTGTTAAAATAAACTGTAAAACTCAGCACAAGGCCATGAAAGACCAATATAATTTCCTTCACATCTTAAACATCTTTATATCATTATTACTGACTTTGGATCAAAATGAACAAATCCTGATATAATGAATACACATCAAAACTTGATTTTGATCATAGTTCAGCACAGTTAAGATAGAAGAAAGCACATAAATAGTAGCCTGATCTTCATCTTGAAATAAGTAAAAAAATTTTCAGACAGCTAATATTAAAAAGCAAAAATCAGGATCAGTCCTAATGAGCGAAAGTTACATAACCATGTTCAGATAAAAGTAAAACTAAGCTTGGAAGTTCAAGCAAGTCTTGAGTAGATGGCTGGCTGGATTCACATGCAGCTGTGTACATAGTTTTTTCTCAGATAAAATATTTTAGTAAAATGTGGCACAGAGTAAAGGCTGGGCACAAAGATACTCGTCTTGAATTGTTCTCTACACTCAGTCAAACTGGGATTCTGGTGTACCGCAAAAAAGCAAACTTCAAGACGAGCAGCTGCTCTGCCAGGAATTTCTAGTGCCTCTAGAACCAATGATCACCAATAATCATGCAAATCTCAACCAATGAGCTAGAGATGTCAAACCCCACTTCTCTCTTCTGTACCTACAAAATAGAAATTCAGCACATTGTCGATAATAAAACAAAAGAACACAATCAAACTTTGCAAATGAAAATATATAGTGAACATAAAAGGTAAGGTAACTTTGATAAGGGTATGGAAAATAATAAACATTTTATTAGGACAATTTTGAAGCACTAATACCTCTAATTTAGGGAATTTATGAGTGAAATTCCACAATATTTGCTGCTGTTGTCATAACCAAATTGGTAAACTTTAAAGACCCCCATTGCAATAAATTTTTTGTGAAAGATTTAATAAGTGCACATTAGTACTAATACCATTAATTCACGCTATGAAGCAAAACCAATTAATAACAATCAGTGATGCATTAACTGTTAAAAGCAGTAGATTTCATTTTGAATGTGACTTTCCATAAGATTGTGCCTATATATTATAGGGCAAGGGAAGCTGAAAATAAGATATTTCCAATAATTTGAATTAAAACAATATGGTTTTCATACAAATTATCTTAATTGGCTCTAGGAGGCATTTGATAAGTTGCACAAACATGAAAGTTTAGCTGGGTGCTAAGGCAGTCTTAAAGCCTGGGTCACCACTCGTCAGTGCAGCCATTGTGCAGTGCAGCCTCCAGCAGATGGAGACAGGAAAACAAATGAGCTGGATGCAGCGAGCAACTGCTGGTCAACTTCTGAGAGCTGGCATTGTGCTATTAGGGATCTGCCTTTGTAAGAGCCATAGAAAAACCCAGCTGGATTTGTGTTTACTTTTATTACTGTTGTTTCCAAGAATACCTTGTCCTCTCAGGTGCTTGGGGTACAGTCAGTAGGAATGGTTTTGAAACTGCACTGTGGCCTAAAGGACGCTCGTTGCTACTCTGTGATTATTATGCCCCATTCCTCTCCTTTCCCATTCTGTAATTTCACATTCTCTGCTAAACTCTGTGACACAGACTGTTATTATTTCCTGTTGTTCACACTGTGTCAAATGCTGATTGTGCTGTGTTCTTTCCGGTGTTTCAGGTACCTTGTGCAGGCTGGCAGCATCTGCATGGTAGATCAGAGAGGGTGGGAGGAATCACAGAACAGCTGGAGTTGGACGGGATCCAGAAGGATCATCAAGTCTAACTCTCAAGTGAATGGCCTGTACAGGGATGGAGCCCTCAACCTTGGCGTTATCAGCACCACGCTCTGACTAACTGGAAGGTTCAGTTTCACTCACAGTAAGAGTTTCTCTGATGGGAGGATGAACTTTTGGTGCAGGACAGAAAGACTAAACCCAAACCAAACCTTTCCTCCCATTTCTAGATATGTTTTTTTGTTATACATGGAGAATATTTTTCTTTTCTTTCCAGCAAACAGTGCTAATGCACTAATAGAAAACATGAAGAAAAGAGAACAAACTGCAGGAACGGGAATTCCAGCTAGAAGAACAGAAATAAAATTTCATGGGAAGATTGGTCAAATATTGGAACAAAGTAGCCAAAAACATTGTGCAAGTCTATCCATGGAAACTTGGATAGACTGAGGTAGATTTGAGCATAAGCAAATTGATTTGACATTGAACCTAGATTCAACCTTTGAGCAGGGGGCTAGAGCAGATTGCCTCCAGCAGTTCCTTCCAATTTAAATTATTTTAGGATTTTATGAAAGCATATGGTTCCTTTTCTTATCTCACATATACCAAAAGAAAAGATAACAATATCTTTATAATAATACAAGGAAAAAATAAGCAATTATGGAGGGTTTTTTTCTATTTTTTTTGGACATAATAGAAAATAATCAGAATAATATTTTACTAGGGTAGAAATGTTAGTAAAACTAGTATTTTTATCTGTTGATAAAAAGCTACTTGTCAGACAATGACAACTGGGATTATTTAGCAATCTTTGGTCGCTGAAACTGACAGACATTCAACAATTCTCCCACAAAAAGAATTTTTGACTGAAATTTAGCTGTTAAATCTGCCATTGATTTTAAAATACATTATTGAGGAAAGCTGGCAATTCTCATGAGGCATTTGATTAATAATTTTCAAACCTTCAGTAGATAAGCATTACCACGTCAGTGTAGGCTGTCATGCAGAAACACCACAAGAGCCAAATGTACCAGCACTGTAGAAAGTCAGATTATTATACACTTCTGGAAGCTACATCATCTTGATCAGAAAAGCAGACATGTAAGAGAAAAGAAGGACAAGGAAGACAGTATCATAATTACCTCTGACTGAGAAAAGACAAAGGTTTTTTCAATGGATTTTGACATTTGGATTTATGAAAGATAACAAAATCCAGAAATACAGACATTCCCTGCAAAACTTCAACTTTATTGCAGCCTTCCAAGAGAGTTTTCCTGATCTGTGGTTAATGGGAGCCCAGATAATGAGACATGGCAATTGTTCAGAGCTGCTGTTGTAAAGACAGAGTCCTTAGGGCAGGTTTAGATCATGTTCCCCTATTTAGGGGACAGTGTGCCTGCTGAGGACCTGGGTCAGAAAAGCTTTCAAAGCCTACAGATGCTCCTCATAGGAACCAGTCCAAGGTTCTCTGCAGCGGAGACAGAACTTGAGAGTTCTCTCAGAATATTTATTTTAATAAAAAGACATGAATAAGAAATTTTATTATCATCGTAATTTTTCCAACTGGCTATTGCTATAACATATCCTTCATCACTAGTGTGGACTTTTATAGAAAGTTGTACATTAAAAAAAATTTTAGTAAGAGCTGGGCCATTAACAGACTCCCATATCTTCTTGTCAGCTGTAATTTTCTTATGAGGCAAGATTTACATATACTAGTTCTTTCTCATGAATCAATTTTCTTGCCCTTATGTGAACTTAAGTATATGTTCTTGTAGGTTCACACTCAATCATACTAAAATTAGAATAGTATACCCAAATAAATACACCACTAATAACTTCAGATTTTGAGGTAGATTAACTAAATCAGAAGTAGTTGAGGCTTCAAAACGTAAAATAAGGACTGCAGAGAGATGCTACATTTGCTGGGATACAAAGGAGGATGGAACTCACTGGCCACAATAAAAGGTGGCAAAAGTCAATCTAAAATTACTGCTGCGGTAGTTTTCAGGCACTACCTTTAAAGCAAATGCTACCTGGGAAAAAAGGTTAGAGTTTGGTGATGGACAATTCTATTCACATAAACTTTAGGTAAAAATTACATAAAAATAAGCCCAGTAACAGAGTGTCCAAGCAGTGGAATTGCAGTCTCTGGCAAAAATTTATTGGGCAAGAGCTGTTTTTTCTCCAACCTAGGTCCCATACATCCTAGAGAAAACACAGTGTTACCACTTCATCAGTTCAGAAATTATATAGAACAGTTTTCATCCACCAATCACCACTTTCACCCAGAGATTTCAAGGCATTTCAAACAGAACCGATATCCTCCTTCCCATCCACTCAAGCACTCAGACTTTAGAAAGCTGAATTTATGTTAAGACCTTAAGGCCACTGTGACCCAACACACTGATTAAACTGAGAGGAACATCATCTGTATCTAATTTTCTACAACTGTAGCATTTGCATAGGGAAATCATGTTAAAGATTGAATTAGAAATACCAATACTGTTGGGAAGAAAGGGTTGATGTCAAAATTAATATAAGCATTTAATTTTTTTAAAATGCTATAAATACTTTTGTGAGAAACTGAGAAGATGTAGCTATGCAAGTTGGGGAAAACAAATTGCAAGGATACATTAGAGCAAAGGGAAAAAAAAAATCAGTGTTTTCACAGAAGCCAGCATGCAAAAAGGAGGACACTGATCCAGAAATAATTATACTGGGAAATAGGATAAAGAAGATAAAAATAGCTGTCATTAAACTGTTTTTTTGCTTCCAATTGTCCTATAACATAATGGGGTTTGTCCACTGCCTAGACTACTTTGTCTCTTACACATTACATGTATTAGCACATGTATGAAAAGATGCCACAGCTGATTAAAACTGTATGTTTACATGGTTATATATTAAAAAATATTACCTACTGTGTACAAGAACTACTAAACAAAATACTGCAAAAATAATGGAGGAAACAGAAACCATCTAGGTAAAGCAAATATGTACTTTCAGATGGACTTAATTTTAAACCGGTGAGTTATTTCCCAATTATGAAGTTTGAATATGAGACTATGGAAAATAAAATTATCAGCAGTGAAGGAGGAGGAGATGAATGTACTAGGAACAGAGGGGCACAATCCCATGAAACCATAGGTTTGATAGCAGGCATTGTAACAAATCTACTAAACCACAGCCTTGTGTGATTGGAATATCCACTGTCTCTGCTTATGCTGCAACCATACCCCGTGCAAATTAATACTGAACAGTCTTGGGGGGTTTGGGGTTGTTGTCAGTAGTCAGAGCCATTATATTGGTCTTGCTGTGAGGCACAACACAACTGCTGAATTGGACTTTCTTTCCTCAAGGTTCTAAAGTACAACCCAACTCTCTCAGGTGCTCTATACCCAAGCTCTAGGGCTTCTCTGCACAGAGCAGTTCACGGCCATGTCTTCATGATGTTCAGCAAAACCAGGAATTCTGGATTACACCTCTCCTTCCTTAAGTCTATCACTAACAATGTTCTGGATGAGATTTCACGTTCCAGATCAGAGTTCCTAAGCTTTGTCTGCACTTCTTTATTTGCAAGGGTCCTGGTGAAGATAATAGAAGATGGGAGAGTTCACCAAGTCGTATGAACAGGGCTAGAATATCACGCATATATGAAGAACTATCAAAGATCCACTCTCGACACTGTTCTTATTTATCTTTCTATTTAAAGACTGAAAGGATCAATTTCATTAAGGTAGAAGTGTCAGAAACCTGATAAGCCTCTGAGTATTACATCTATTATAATAAAATTACTCTGGAATATATTTAATTCTTTTACCGTACATAATGGCAAAGAACATCTGGCAAGTATTTGAAGAAAAACAATTTTTCTATTTTTCTTTCTCTCTGTGTCTTTCATTTCAGCCACTGGCAGATCCCCTTTCTAGTAAAGGCTATAAATATCTAGAAAGCACTTATTCTAATTAGTATTTCTATATTTTATAACCAGTGACAAATTACTGATTCCAAGATGCTCATCCAAGAAATACAATTTTATCCACTGTAAAAATAGTAGTAAATAGCATATACAGTACCATAAACCTTTGAAGATAGGAAAAGATCTACAGTAAGTTACAATTTTGAAGGCTGTTGTAAAAGAGGGGCAGATGATTCAAAATTCTTAAGAACTGGAGGACTGCTAAACAGCACATGATTAAAATATTGATAGACTATATGTGTTTATGAAATTCAACAAAAAACTATTTTACGTTAAATATGTGATGAATACATGACCAATGTAATAATCTTTTTTGATTCATGTAATTTACTATATAAATAATTCTGCATGAAATTTCTGAAATAAACCCGCATCTTTAATTATCTTTTCATTCAGGACTGCACTGGAAAAGTGTAGTTATTATATTTATTGAAAATAAGTTAATTTTTTCTCTTTTGTTGTGTTTGGGATTTTTCCCTGCAGCTCACACTCTAATTTTGGTTGGGTTGTTTTTTAACATTTACCCATAAACAGTGCTTACTTTTTAAGCTAAGAGAAGATACAAAAATAGATATTTCCTTAAACTGCATTATATTAGCCTTCATTTGAAGCTTTCAATCCATATGTTAATTGGCTGAGATAGTGAGCTCCCATTTAGAGTGAGGCATTGTCAGAGACTGAATATTATAATTTATGGCTTAAACATCTTCATGAAGGAACTTTGCCTATTACAGCAAGACTTTATTACAAAAGCTGCAGAGAAGACCACCATACCCTGACTAAGGCCCTGCTGCACTGTTCATTGATGGAGATAAGATACAGTGACTCAGGTCTGGGCTGGGTGAAGAAGAATTCATTCACAGAGGGATCAAGCTTGGCACCTTCGGGGTGGAGACCACAGCCCCGGGGTGATCAGCTGCCAGGCTCAGACAGACCCTCACACCAAAGGGTGGGGGGAGAGGTTTTGAGTTCGTAGTGAAAAAGCCTCTGGTCCGAGGCAGTGAACGCCCACCCTCCGCTGTGCAGAGCAGCTCAGCTGCGGGCCCCTGCACCCCGGGAAAAGCCACAGCCACGTGCAGGACAGCAGAGGGGGCGTCATGGCCATCAAAGGCCCCCCCAAAGGGGTCCCGAGACCCTGCGGCAGAGCCCTGCAACAGGATGCAACAGAGCCACAGTGCTGCAAGGGACAAACTTGCCCTCCCCAGGGGAGGCACGTGGGCCTTCCCACCTGGCCCAAACATATCTTATTCCACTGGATTCTATACTTTTCGGTGGCGGTGGTGGGGGACTCTCACCACCAAGACCAGATGTAGAGAAGCCATGAGGTGTCATTGGGACCCTCGGAAGGGTGATATGTTTTTACCTAATCCCTGTCACTCTCACCCTGTGCCCCCACCCTCCATGCAAAACTCTTTTTTCTATTTCTTTCTTTCATTCTTTTCTCTTTCTTTCTCTTTGCCTCTTTTACTATTAAATAAAATATACCGATATTTTTTAGCACCAACATCTAACCTTGTTTGGTTTTAGTCTCGTTATTTGGGTATATTTTGAACTTTTCTGGATCTGATCCGTTTTATTCATAGAAGCTTAGTTTACCTCGCTCTTCTGTGTTTAAACCAATTCAAACAGGCATTTAGGGACAATCTTTACAGATGTACACAGTAAAGTCACTAAAACTGTTAATGTTCTCTGAGAGGCCTAACAACTTCTGCTAGAAAACAAATAAATGCAGCACCTTGGATATAAATATATAGTGATTTACTTGCAACATAAGAAGGGGCAGAAATTTTTTGCAGTACGAGAAATTAATATTTTAGCACATCTGTTTGATAGTCTGAAATATTTACAGACAGGTAAGTAAAAAAATTGACTATAAAATACCTGAGGAGATTTACAAAGACAGGCTACATTTTCCAAGATGTTTGGAGAGTTAATCTTTTACAGCACCATAACTTTGATGATGTTGATGCCTTGAGTGGGTACCTAGAAACAGACACTAGACAGGAATAAGGGCATAAAGGCAGGTATTTATTTGAAAGGCCTTCAAAGGTACACCCTGGGGAGCCAAAGGCTACATTCAAAATGGACCCCGAGATGGACGACAAGTCACAACTTCTTCACACTTTTATAGATTTGGGTCATTTGCATACCAGGATATGCAATATCAGCAATTAAAACTTTAACTAATGATGTAATTTCTTCAATTTCTCCACCTCTCTAGTGGCCCTGGTTTACATCTTTTGGGCCTAGAGTGTCCTTGAATACCAAGCTCGGAGAGGCTTTGTTTATGTGTGTCCATCTGGCCTAGGAGAGCAGCTAACAAGCTACAAGAAACCTCAGAGTTACACACTAGGCAATATAGGATTTGAAAAATATAAAAGTTGAAACCTAAGGCATCGATGTTAGGACTGATGCAAAATAAAAAGCACATTCAATATTATTATGATTAATATGCAGGTTGGGTGAGTACAAAGGCTGAAAGAGAGAAAAAGCTGCTAACTCCACAGGGAAAATCTCTGACAAATGTAATTTATATTGTCTTTAATACAAAATTTATTGTTACTGTTTATTTCCTGACATTTAAACAGGAATTTTCAGAATAAAACTTTTTTCCTAAATTTTTTTACTAATACAGAGCACTACATGTACATCTTACTGGTTTCTATAATGCAAACATCTAATCTTTTCTAATAACTTCAAGCAACTGTTGGGAACCTAATTAAGAGACACTTAAGTGGCTTATCTCTATCCAAACAGTCAACAAGAGGGAAAGATGCAGATGTCAGATGGGGTGTTTTCTGCAAGCATACCAAATACTCTCCAACATGGGAGGTAAAAGAAATTTCAATATTGTGAAATGAAGGAAAATAAGGAGAAACCTTTAAGCATTAACAAATAATTCACAAGTAATACTTTCAGAAATCTTACTTCTTTCCCCTCCTCTCCTTTTTCCCCTGAGATGGCAAAGAAGCAGAGGAAAGACTGATGGTTGTAATTAAAGGAAAATTATTTGCCTCAATAAAAGGGACAATTAAACATTTTCATTTCAAATGTTTATCTTAATGGATTTTGTATAAATGGTGCTCTATAGTATGCACTATTTAAAAGCTGGTCTAACTTGTCACTGCCAAACAACTTACAAGAGGCTCTTGCTTTCTGTTTGAGTACCCAGCTAATGACACATTCCTAAATGCACGGAAGTACAAGCGCATGACTTTGGAACTTACGCATTTAAATTATGTATTTCAATTATATAACCATTTTTGAGAGAATATATAAAACAGAGACAAATATAGATGAATTAATTTTGCTAAAGTGCTTAGGTAAACATCTACAGGGAAGTGACATAAATCCAATCTCTGATCAGAGTCAAGGAGTGTGAGCTGGAAGGGATGATAGTGGTTATCAATGTATTCCACAGCCACTCCAGAGTGACATATTAATATGTTTAGTATAATAAATTATATATTTAAGGCATTCTGGACCTAACATGTATTAATCTTATTCAGAGCCCCTACAATAAATTAAAAATTCTGCATTAGTTTGTTAGCTAACATACAGCCCAAAACCCAGTGAACTATGAGATTCCAAGAGAAAAATATGGATTCTCTAGACACATAAGAAGTCATCCAGGCAATGTAGGGGTTTAAGTGACTCTGAGTAAGAGACAAACAAGTTCCCCCCACACTTTTTTTAAGTCTTGTGTAAGAGAAAATGAACAAAACCCACGGAAGATTAAATCAGAACTTCATTTTTTTACCTTCCTTTGTGTTTAAAGTGAGTTGAAAGTTTTTAATCATATTTTTGGAAGAAAAATCATGTAGAGAAATATCCAGATCCCAGAAGGAAGTCTATAAGAAAGTTACCTTTATCCAAAACTTATGTGAAAACAAATTAAATTTAACCCTAAGTCTCTACAATAAAACAAACCCCATTAGGTAATGGTTGACAAAGTCTTATTAAACACACATCTGAAAGTTGGTTTGTTCCTTTAGGGTAATTTCTAAATGTGGACTCCTAAAGACATGTTCTCAAGAAAAGAATGTAAGCCAGCATATTACAATCTCTTAAATAATTTGCCTAATTTGTGTATCTTGTGCAGCCATGCATGTATTTATCCAGACAGCTTTATCTTGATATCAGAGACAAAGATATTGAATGTCTCTATGCTCTGTCTGTACATTCTTGCCAGTCCACCACCTACATGACTGACTAGAAACCCATTTAACTACTACCACACAACTAACAGAAAGCCAGCATGGATTTACTGGGCTTTTCTTCACTGTGCATTTGGGCTCAGCATTCTCTCTGGGCAATGTAAAACAGTACTGACCTCCAAAAAAGCAGAAATGTGAAGAATCTGTGTTTACTGATTCTTCAAATGCGAAGGATGCCAGGCTAGAAACCATCTCCCTCTCATCAAACAGTTCCTGTTCAGTGAAAAGAAAGCATTGTCGCCACTATTACAATTATATAATCACAGGCATTACTATTGGTTAACGCTGTTGAATTCGCTAAGCTTCACACCAATTCAGGTGCAACGAGGCTGCAGTTACCAGGACCTCCTACCTACCCTAGGTGCCGCTAAAGAGGGATTTCCTTCTCATTTGGAGCTTGTACCTTACACCTGTTCTAGAAACTTATCCAAGCAATCAGAGGATCAGTGTGTCCTGGGTTGACAGTCAGATAAGGAGAACCTGCTTCTGCTAGATCAGGACTTGGACGCTTGCCAATACAGTCAAGATAGCAAAATTTATGCAAGATTAAGAAAAACAGAGAATATGGAGTAGAACCTGCTTCCCCCCTACTATAAATGTCTGTCCTCAGATAAAGGACATTGTTCCTGACAAATTAACATTAAGCCTCATTCTTTAGTTGTGAATGGCTCTGTAAAGATTACTTAAATTGCAATAATAATGGATTGTTACTACCAAGCACAGTTACAAGTTACTAACAAGTACAGTTAAAATAACCTAGTGAATCAGATTTTTGCTTTCTGCATTGTATCTCTGAAGTACAAGAGAACATCCTCTTTTAGAACAGGTCTGTCTTTGAAACACACACTTCTGGAACACTGTAAGAAAATTTGGAACCTGACTACATAAATGAAATGATCTGGAGAGCCAGCAAGGCTTCAAAAAGTTCACTGACAGAATGATCACTCCACCATCAGCTCTGCTGTTGGTGATGGTGCTTAAAAAACAGGTGACTGAGACACGTAGAAGCACATGATGACACAGACTGTTAGGCAGTATTGCTGTCACTCCCTGATTCCTTCCCTCTGCAGTTCAGAATAGGAAACAGTTGGTGCCCTCTTGTCTGTTAATATTGAGAGGTGACTGGAATGGCACATGGCAAAAATGCTGGCAAAATAAAAGGTCTTTCTGATGCCTTAAAGAACCTATAAATGAAACAACACACATTTTAAAGATTATTTTAATATACGACGAAATATAAAGGTTGGTCTTTACTGGAGGCCTCCACAAAAGCCCACCTCTCCACAGGGTAAATACAGTTTTATAAGTTTAGTAAATTAGCATAATTGACAAAAATCACCAATTAGGAGCACCAGTGGTGATGCAATTCCCCCCACTTCAAGCCCCTTCTAAATCCTCCCCCCTCAGATGGGACTGAACTTTGTTCATGAAAATGTGTTTAAGAGAGCTGTTTTTCAACCTTGGTTTCTAAGGAGAACCAAGCTAGCATAGGGGTCTTGGAATGTGTTTTGTCTTTTTGCCTATCAGGGCAGGGAAAGGTACTGGGACAAACTAGCTACAACTGCAATAATAGGCTACAGACCTCCAAATGTATGTCTAAAGAATACAGAGAATATATAAAAGAGAAAGAGGCAAAAATCATTAGGCATCATTTCAAGTGCTGGGGCAAAGGAGGGTTACATGGTTTATTCCTATATGGTTCCTGCCAGGTTTGTTTTGTGGTGTTTCACCTCTGTACAGCAAGGAAGGAGCCTAAGGCCTTCAGTTTGGTTTAGGCTGTTTGTAGATGCCTCAAAGGGCATCTGGAGAGAGCCCTCAGCTTTCACAGAATGATACCTCACATTTCACAGATACCTCACATTTCGCAGAAATGCTTAATTCCTATGATGACAGAAATCCTAAGAAAAACCAGAAAGCACCCAATATTTGTATTGATTTGTACACACGATGTCAGTCAGTTCCATCTGTACTTTGAAATGCCATTTATATACCTGCATGGTAGATGGAACAAGTTCTAACAACTGAACAGCAGTCTGTCCCATACCCTTCAAAAATGTTTAATAAAGAATCTGTTTCATTTTCTGCCCGGTAGATCTGCCAAAAGCAAGCTTCTTTCCATTACTGAAATGTTAATGCTAGACTGCACATTGAATAATGTCTAAGAATCAGTCTGAGATTTTAAATGTTATGGTTTCTGTCTGTTTGGACCTTTGACTTCCCTGGACATAAAAGCAAACTCAGGTTCAATCCCCTATGCATACAGGATCAAATGTTTAAGCATTTAATATGAAAAATAAGAATGTGTGTCTGTATATCTGTTTGCAGGTGCATAAATTTGTATCAATTAGGAACTTTTTCACTGTGGTTGAGCTTTGTACAGGACAAGAATAAGTAGGACAGAAGCATCTTTACCTCAGTGTGTTCCTCTGTTCTGAGAGCTGCTCTCTCCTGTGCCAGCTCCTGGTGTTACAAGGTACCAATAAGGCAATTTGTGAGCAGATGACTCATCCACACTTGGAATTATCTGTGGCAGGGTGGAGTGAGCATCGTAGGTAACAATATGCGCATACATTCTCCCTGAAGGTTTTGGAAGGCAGAGGAAACATTTTGAAAGGGTAAACAGAGTAAACACTGTCCTTTGACAGCAAGATGAGCGTGAAGGAATAGTAATCTGGCAGGCATTCCATTTACACAGGGTTGTAGAATGTTAAAACTATTTTCCTTATATTTCTGCTGTATATTCCCTGAAAAAATAATTAATTCACTGGGAAATAAAGCTTGTAAAAAGAACAACAAAACCTTGAAATGCAAATTTTTCCCACTAAGTAAGGGCAGTTTTAAAATGAAGTTTCCCTATGACCCTTGAGTTAATTTATAATCAAATCCACAGCATAAAATTTTATATCTTCTTATCTAGTATGTAGATGCTGAACTAAAAGAAATGGGGGGCACATTTCTCTGTCAGAGGCTGAACAGATAGCAGGTATCAGATTAACTGAAAATATGAGAGAATCAATTGCAGTCTTGTAAGTCTTTGTGCCAAATTTGTAGTATTTTAACTTCCTAGTTGCCACAGAAACTTCATTTCTGTGAAGACTATTTTCATTTCAAAATTCCTCAATTCAAGAAGAAAACAAACACATTTCTCAAGAAGTTTTCAGCTGCTGCAAACAATCTAATTTTCAGCAATAGTATTCCTGAATGAATCAGAAATTTCATCTTTCATCTCAGTGCTAATGACATCCTACAAGGTGATAAAATTAGCAGCTGGAAAGTGTATCACACTTCTCAATTTGCCATTCTTTTTTCAAGCCTGTTGTTCAGTTCATGCCATTTTCTCAACAAATTTCCAACTTGTTTATTTAAAAGCCCAAAGCGTATGTTGCTGACAAGCTTTTTATAACGTTTTCATTATTCTCATGAGAGCTTTGTCTACCAAGAAACATCTCTTCCTGTCTCCATGATCACTATTCCTTTTTAAAGTGTGCTCAGTTCACTTATAAAATTCTAATTTCCAACTGATTTTCTCAGATGTTTATTTTCAAACTGGTTTGATAACCAGTCTCGATAGAATTTGCTGGTTTGATCTTCTCTGATAGAGAAATTTGTACATTTGATAGTGTGAACATGTCTCTTCATAACCAGAACACAAATACAAGAGTACAGAACTTCTTGGTGCAAAGAATTTCAAAACTGCTGAGAAGGGGAATATATCTGTTTCACTCTTGAAAGTTTTAGATCTGCAAAAAGAAAACATTAACTGAAAGTTCAAGATAAATTAGATTTAACAATCTGTGCAAAGCCTATTTCAGCTCCTGAAATCATCCAGCTCCTTCTATGGCCTTTACCATGCAAAGGCTGCTTTTAGCATTTTAGAATATTAGGCTGGAATATTTTGAGTGGCTCAAAGATTTTTTTTTTAAAGTCTTTGACTCTAACTGGAAATTTCTTATGAAGAATATTAATTATCATGTCATTTTTTTTTGCAGGGAAATCCCAGACTGAAATTATACAACTAATTCAAAGACTGCAGTCCACTGCCCAAGTTTCCTGATTTGCCATCAGAGATCCTTGCTGCCATGCGAGAATTGCTGGGCTAGACTCAGAAGTGAGATAATAATAGACAACTAACGGAGTCCAGAGAACATCCCAACCTGGGATGTATGCCCAACTTGGTCGAAAAAGCAAATGTATGAAACTCCTCCAATTTCTAGGGTGAGGGGGAAAAAAAGTTAAAAATTCTATTTCTCTGACTCACATCCCAATCTACTCTTAGTGAATGAGACAGATTGTTTATGTTTTTACACAATAGGAGTCTAATTTGGAACAGGGTGCTATTGAAAAAAAGGCAATTGTCAATTATGTGATTAACAGAAAATGTGACTTATCTAATTCACAACAAAGCAGAGTGAAGTTAAAGAAGTAAGGACTGGTTGGTGGCCCCATGTAGCACTGGCCTTTTAATACTCAGGAGATGCTTATTAAAAGAAGCTGCTAAAATAAACCTTTTAAAGAAGACAAATTAGATATGTTCTATTCAGCTGGGGGATGCTGATGGGACACAGCACATGCTTAATTTTATAAAATTAGCTCTTCTTGCGCATTTTGTGAAGGAAATTTGAATACTCCTATTAATATTTTGCCAAGACTTCTTTTTCCTTTATTGAAAAAGGAACAGGACATTATTCCAAGAGGAGATGCAAGGTAAAACATGGAACATAGAACCCTTAGAAGTAAACAAAGTGATCCAATGGGTCCAGAAAAAGAAAAGAAAAAAAAAGCCCTAAACATTTAAGTGAATTTACATATTTAATACTAATGGAAGCATATTTACAAAAATGGATATTAGTGGTGTTTACATGCTAAGTACAGTTTTAATATTCTGAGAAGAGTGATGCACACAAATAAGTCAAAGTGTCTATAAGATTAAACATATTTGAAAAATGGGGTAAAGTTTTAAGTGGTAAGTTTTAATCAGGACCAGAGAGGAGAACATAATCCCAGAAGGTTCTGATTTGGTGAGTTCCCTTTGCTTCTTTTGCCCCATTCCCCTTAGTATTTCATGCAAACCTTTGGTTTTTCATAGATGCAGTAGTATTGTCTGCAAATGAATGAATGAATGCAGATCAACGGTTCTGAATATCAACAAAAAGCCTGAGCTATACCAGCCCATGATGAATTCACAGAGATCACATCTTTGGTGTATTCAGAGAGCATTTCCCGGGGTTCTCAGGAGCTCATGTTTCCAACTGTTCAAAGGCAGACCTGGAGCTCTGGCAGCGTGCAGAGCCCACCTGTGTGGATTATGTCACATTACTGCCCATGACAACAGGGAAAGGGACTCAGAGGGTATCTTGTATTTTTAATTACATCATTGAATTCTCTTGGTTTTGCATCACAGTCTCCCTTAAATACAAAACTTTAGCACAGAACCCCAGTGCTGGTCTTAGTCTAGTCTTACTCCTGAATAAATACATGGTTTTCCTAGTTTCATGCAAATACATTATTCCATTTCTTGATAATGAAAATATATTTTATTATATTATATACTATATAAATATATTTTATATCTTTATATATTTTTTTCTTAGAAGCTGGTAATGAAAATGAGGCTTATGCAACAAAATAGTATGAAAACAATTAATTTACTTTGGTGTATTTATTTGTCCCTTTGTATTACCATGGAAAGAAAATTGACCCAATTCCTTTGTTTACAGTGTAGCTAAATGACATAGGTGTTACATCATTCACTGGCTTTTTGAGAAGTAATAAGGCCACAGGAAAAGCTGGAGCAGCATGAACTTTTTTTCCTTTAGGGTTGACTACATTAACACACTTACTGAAGGAAGGGAAAGTCATGATCCAGTCAGTACTTATCAGGACAAAATCAGTAATGATTTATAATCCCAGTGGTTTAAAAGTAAGGAGCTCCAGTTCTAACAAAAGTCCTGGTAATGCCTTGGTTTAAAGTCTGAGTAAAATCTGTGTGTGCAACCCTCCAAAACAGCTTAGTATTAAAAAAACCCAACCAAACAAAAAAAAAGAAAAGAAAAACAAACAAATCTAGAAATCTGAACCAGAACCAACTTTTAGTGTTCAATGTCCATATATCAATGTTTGGATACCAGAGATCTCTGTACAATTCTGAAGAACTGATCAACAGGAAAACTGGTGAGAAAGGTTAAAACCCCCGGTAAATTGTAAACTCTAGGGTTCCCCCCTCCCCCCCACAAAGTTCTAATGATGTAGAAGCTGCATAATAATCTCCCTGTGAACCATAAACATAATAAAAGCTGAGGCCATTTCTAACATAATCTCTATCAGCAAGATGCCAGCGCTTTTCCAGATTTCCTAACGGGTCCCTGCTAATTCCATGCCAAAACTAGCAGTGGATTTCTTCCTTTTAATCTCCCCTAATACCTTATTCGATTATTGTCACTGCTCTCCGACCGCGCACCGTCCCTTCAAACCCTAATTCCCCTCCTGGAACAGTCAGATGAGGCTGAACGGCGGTGGCGAATCCAAGGGACACGCACGGCCGCGGACACCCCGCACGTCCCCACCCCGGGCAGAGGCCGGCCCAGGACGGCGGGACCGGGGCTGAGCCAGCCGGGCTCTCCCGCAGCCTCGCCCCACCGAGCCCCGGGGCCCAGGGGAAGGATGAGCACCGACACTGGCTCCAGCTGACGGGTTTGAGGGCACCCCGCACACATCTGCGGCATGGCTCTGCTGCTCG
>WEIT01029759.1:2240-18967 GCA_013389985.1 Dryoscopus gambensis | reverse complement strand
CTCGCCTGGGCATGTGTGGCTGTGAGGTGAGTGAGACCCCGCCGAGCCCCCAGGGCTGCCCGCAGCCCGGAGGAGCGGGCGAGGGACTCTTCCCTCCCTGCGCCGCCCGGGGCCGGGGCTTCGACAGGCGCGACTTCGGCCGCGGCACTGACGGGGACTCGCCTCTCCCCGCAGCGTGGGGACGGCGCTGGGGGACCAGGGCGACGGGACGGACCTCTACTCGGAAAACATCACTCGGATCCTCGACAAGTTGTTGGACGGCTACGACAACAGGCTCCGACCGGGATTTGGAGGTAGCGGGGAAGCCCCGTCCCCTCGGGGAGCCGGCGGGTGGGGAAGGGCGAGCGGCAGCGCTCCGGCTGCCCCGGGCAGGAGCGGCTCATCCCGCACCCATGGCGGGAGGGAGGCGGTGGAACACCAAAAGGTATTTCGCTGCAAAGCAGCAAAATTGCCCGTGCCCCGCATTCCCGGGCCCTTGCGAGGCGTCTCCGTTGCCCTCGAACCGGGGCGCCCCGCAGCCCCGGCCCCGCTCTGCTCCCAGCCCCTCTCCGTGTCCCGCAGGCTCCGTGACAGAAGTCAAGACGGACATCTACGTGACCAGCTTCGGGCCGGTGTCCGACGTGGAGATGGTAAGGGCCCCACTCGCTACCCCTGCTCTCTTTTCCCGGGATTCATTACGGTGGCATCTGAGTTGACCGTCATTAAAGCAGATTACGAGGCTTAATCTCTTTGACAATCTCTAGGGCCCAGCAGAGCACTTTGGCCGGAGCTGCATACAGCTATTTCCCGGCAGTGCCCGCCGGGGCTGGGCGCACACAGCCTCAGGTGACGGCATGGGCCACAGGTGAAAGATGCCTCTTTAACCCTATGAAGAAGATGGTGAGCACCCGTGTCCCAGCGCAGCTTTGCAGAACTCTGCCTGGTAGGAGGCAACCAAATGAGCAGCTGCAGGGGAATGGTGCCATTGCTGCCCCTGGTCATGCTGGGTGCCCCAAACTCAGGCAGCTGCGGACTTGGGTGAACCCTGGCAATTACAGCAGCAGCCCCAGGAACACGTTAAGTCATGGAAGTCAGAATAGCATTGCTATGGTCTTTCTGGAGATTGACTTGGGCTGCTATTTTTGCCCTTGTGCACTCCTCTAACACCTGCTTACCTGAGCCTGCAGTCCAGTTTGCAGGCAAGGAACTCTGGGCTCCAAGCACTACCAAAGTTTTTCCACTGCTCTATATCAGTCAATCTAAGAGAGGGCATAACTATGCATTCTTACAAAATTTGCCCCTGGCCAGGTTTAGCTCTGTTTCCTAAGCAACTTCTGCAGAGAGGTCCTTTCTGAAGGCTTGTGAATATATTACTAAGAATTCTTGAAAAAAAATCTCATACATAATATTAACTTGACATCATAATCCTACTGTGATGTGGCTCAAATCAGTCCTTACTTTGTGAATATCCACAGGAAGCTGCAGAACAGTTATTGAACGTGTCTTTTTGTTTCTGGCAATTAAACATTGATAGTTTGGTTTTGCAATTTGAAAGGTAGACATTTGTATTTCCTTAGACCTCAGTCACTTTGAATTAAATTATTATCTCTGAGAGGACAATGAGGGTTGTTTTTTTTCCCTTACTCATGTCAAATTGTCTGTTCAACGATTCATTTGTAGCTATTCTTCAAATAATAAGAAAATAGGATATGTTTTCATGGACAACTTTTTTTAGTAACTACTTAATGGTAATAGGATTGAGTATTTAAGCAGTAAATGAAATGCCATTGACATGTGTTAGTTTGTCTCATGGAGTTACTGTCCCCACAGCCACTTGAGACTGCTGACCCCCACAGAGAAGTCAACCCCTGTCTATTTTCCATAGGAATACACAATGGATGTCTTCTTTCGTCAGACGTGGACTGATGAGAGGTTGAAGTTTAGTGGGCCAACTGAAATTTTGAGATTGAACAATTTAATGGTCAGTAAAATTTGGACACCAGACACATTTTTTAGAAACGGAAAAAAATCAATTGCTCACAATATGACAACTCCTAACAAACTTTTCAGAATTATGCAGAATGGAACTATTCTTTACACAATGAGGTGAGAGCTTGTTCTTCTGTTTTTGGTTGACCTGTATTTTTGATTCTATCACCATTTTCCTACATATCATATTTTTTCATTATCTACTACTATGTATTCTAGACTAACCATCAATGCTGATTGTCCTATGCGGTTGGTGAACTTCCCAATGGATGGACATGCTTGTCCACTGAAATTTGGAAGCTGTAAGTTTTCTCTGTGTCTTTCAGTTTGTTAAAATAACACAATTGTTCAGAAGGTCAGAAGATCCTAAGATATTACTTAGTGACATAGCTGAAATTTTTAATTGTATTTTTATACTAGAATTTTACTTTTTTCTCTGAGACTCAGACCATTCATATGGACTGAGATTTATTCAGTGAAGGATGACTCTTGAAGCATGTTTTGTTGTTTATTATTCTTACACTTCTGGTAGTCAAAGTTGGTCCTTCAACAAGTCATAAAACCTCTGCTACATTTACTATATTACTTATAATTCTGAAAACGTAGTCTGTGTTAATAAATTTTGAAAATATTTAATTGAGCTGTGGTAATCAGTGTGTATGTTTTATAGCAAATTAAGAAACAAAAGCTAGTTCCTCTCAGGTCTCACCTCAGCCATTCTCTTATTGTGGATTTTTTTTCCCATTTTGTAATTAATGAGTTTAGGAACTTACTGGAGTAGGATGCATGTTTCTGTGGGCATTTGAGCTACAAAAGAGATTATTCTGCTTATTTTTTCAATGACTTATAAAATAAGTAACTAGTAATGGTAAATTTCCCCTCTGTTACTCAGATGCTTATCCAAAAAGTGAAATAATTTATACTTGGAAAAAAGGACCATTGCATTCAGTAGAAGTACCACAGGAGTCTTCCAGTCTTCTCCAGTATGACCTCATAGGACAAACTGTATCCAGTGAAACGATTAAATCTAACACAGGTAAGATGGAGCCATATGGAAACTACTGGTGTTATGAAACATCTTGATAATAAATTACAGGGGTTTTTTTCATATAGAATGAAATTAATTTAATTATCATTTGCCATTTTAAAAAGTAAAATCCTTGGACACACGCTAACCATTGTCTCTTAAAAGACAGCTTTTCAATACAGTCCCATCAAACACAGAATTTTTCATGAGATTCTTAAGAATTCCCACTGCCTCCCCACCCCAGTAAAAACAATACATAAAATGAATATTATTCTCCTCTGTTTCCATAAGGTCACTTTACCTTTTTTTAAGCAGCTTATTTTTATGCACTAGGAGGTCTGTGATTTCATCAGAACACAGTATGTTGGGTTTAAGCCAGTAATATTCACTCATATGTTGCCAAAATAATGCTGACATACTTGTCTCTTAACAGGTGAATATGTAATCATGACAGTTTATTTCCACTTGCAAAGGAAGATGGGCTACTTCATGATACAGATATACACTCCTTGCATTATGACAGTCATTCTTTCTCAGGTGTCTTTCTGGATTAACAAGGAGTCTGTTCCAGCCAGGACAGTTTTTGGTATGCTGCATTAAGGTCTTTGAACAGCTCAGCATCAGTCTATCATTCAGTCATTCATTTATTCATTCATTCATTCCTTTCTTTCATTCCTTTCTTTCATTGCTTGTTTGTTTTAGGCGAATATTCACTCCAGCTGCTCTATTTCCATCTTCAAAGGAAAATAGGCTACTATCTCATTCAGACATACATTCCATGCATCATGACTGTAGTCCTGTCGCAAGTTGTGTTTTGGATCAACAAAGAATCTGTTCCAGCAAGAACTGTGGCTGGTATTTGTGTTTTTTCCTTTTGTCATTCATTTCATTTCATTTCATTCACTGTATTGAATCCATTGTATCAATCAACTACTGTAATCCAGGGGGGATTAGGCAAGGCAGCTAGTAGGTTTCAGTCAGCAAAAGTAAATACTAAAGTGAAATCAAATGATAGTCAATTTGCCTATGAGGGTCAAAATTCTTGACTCAGAATGTTTGGTTACCCAGACTTGTTTGTGATGCTTTGCAATATGTTTTTGTATGCAGGAAGGGACAATTTCAGAGTAAATGTCAATCTCTTCATTTTTAAAGAGGTTTTTTTTTCTTAGGGATTTAATGTCTTGTGAAACCAATATGAGTTAAAGCTTTAAAAGGAAAAAAACCACATGGAACAGAGTTATTATCTAACAGAAGGTACCTCATCTAACACCCATTCTGGAGTGCTCCAGGCTTCGTAGCCCCTCGGCTACAAAGGCATCTAAACAACTAATAAGGGCTTTAGATGGATAAAGATCAGTGAGATTAATAATGTCCCTAGCACAGGTTGGACTTAAAATGAGAAAGACATATCCATATTGCATGGCAGGGCCTTTTTTTCTTTCCAGGGGTTTGAATTAATGCTCTCAAAGCTTTGAGTCTCCTGGTTCATATATATATATATGAGGTCCATACTCCGAATATGATGCTGCCTGATTTGGCTTAGTGTTGCATCTCTGGACTGTTGAGTTGCATCCTCTACATTTTGGGTAAAACATACTTGTAACATAGTGGGCACAGAAGGTAACTGTACATGCTTGAAGAGATGTGCAGGTAGGTCTGTAGCTGATTTGGTAATAATTATATAAATACCCCAAACACTGGAATGACAGCTCTTAGGTGTTGTACTGAAGAGTAACATGGACTTGAGAAAATATTTTATGAAAAGAGTAAAATAGACACCTTTCTGTATTGTGGAAAATAGTAATGTTAGCATTTTAAAAGAACATTTCAATCTTTCTTTCATTTGTATTTCTCCCAGGGCACAGTCTGAATTTGTAGTCCTGACTCATTCAAAATCCCATGGATTCTGAATACCTTAATCTAAGGAAAAAAAGGGCAAATTCCTTATGACAAAAAAAGACTTCCAGTCTTTTCGGTGAAAAAGTTTTAAAATGGAGAAGGTTTAAAATGCATCATATTGCAAATACTTGAATTATAAATTTTCACTTTTACTTGGAAGTCCCAAAACTAAATTTAAGAGAAGAGAAACTAATAGCAGAAGAACAATGATGTGCCCAAACCAGTTTCTCAGCACAAAATAATTTATAGACTGTGTTTACCTCCAAAAATGGATGCCAGTTATCAGATTTCAGTGTTTGCATTATGTAACACATTCTTCAACACTTACCAAGAAGTGTTCAAAGTATAGGGACAAGGGTAAACAATCCACAGTCGCACAGTTTACCAACTTTAATTTAGTATTCAGTTTGATAAAGTAGCTTTCCACAGTGCAGAGCATTTCATCAATATTCACATTGAGAGAATTCTTATCTATATCTGTAATAGAATAGGAGACCTATTCCTAAGTTAAATTCCTGCTGCAGTAAGTTTTTATTCAGACACAGAATATATCAATTTTATTACACACTAGCACATGGACAGATTCTAATCTAATCACACATCATTTCGAAAAGTTCATTCTGGACCTTTGAAATTGAAATATATCTCAGCATACTTGTACTCATACTATAAAATCAGTCTGGCAGATTTGGGAGAAGTAGGGATCCTACGTATTACTATATCATCTCCTATTTATATTTCATTAAAACATCTTAAGTAATGACACTGGGATGTAGTTAACTTCAGACAGCTGGCAAGCCCCATCATGTGAAAGGGTTGCAGAGAAACTCTGAAAATAATGTCACCCTGTCTGGATGCTGCAGTATGCTATGACACTGCATCCTTTCCTCTAAGCATCACTCATAGCATATTACTTCATCAATTCAACATGACCATCAAAAGATGACATTATAACATCTTTTCCTTCCTCACCTACCCTTTCCCAACTGCAGAAGATAGGAGAAGTGGATATTTTCCACCTTACTTTCTTTAAATACTCATGGTTTTTGCATTCTAGCAGGCATAATTATAAATAAATATGACTGAAAGAGGCTTGTAGGTAAATGATTGAGTTTGTTCTTGCATTTTTTGCTTGTATCAGGCAGCAGTAGGAAGTAAGTGTATTTCCTACATTATTAATGCTGTACACTCCAACACAGAAAGAATAAATTCATGAATTCACGTGAAGAACACCATGGGGCCCATGAGCTACATGACCAGATTTGCTCTGTGAAAATAGATAAGCAGCTCTAGAGAAGTAGCTTTTCTGTCCTTCCCTATCTGTAACTACGGGTGCTTTTAAATCAAGCTACTGTTAGTGAATCTTCAAAAATGTATCCAGTGATTAAAGACAACAGCTTAGGGACCCCAAATGCTATTACCTGAAATATTCGGATCAGGCTCTGACTGTTTTTAATGTAGAATTTGACTGATTTAGTGAGGATTCTGTAAGCCATGGTCTGTCTTGTACAACAACAGGAGAAAGAGAGGATCACTGTTGGGGAATATGTGAATCCAGGTTTCTGCCAAACATTCCACTTACTAACCCCCCAAAGAAAGTCTCCTTCATATTTTGAGCCTGGATTTTGTTATAGCCATGTTTATCACAATTCTGAGAAGCTGCATCATGTAGAATGTTGTTATCTTACCTTTCAGTCTGCTCAATGCATTAAGGAAGTTTTTCCAGAGCTTTTAGATGCTGCATCCAGTATACATGAGTTATTTAAGGATACAAAATACTTAGGAGTCTTGCTGTTTAGATGGGATGTAGGATGACAGCTAAAACCAAAAAGGGTGTTGTGCTTTGGTTTATTTCATATATATGAATTTAAGAGTAGCAGGGCTGAAGCAGAGTTCTAATGCCCCCATTTCTTTCTCTTGTTTTCCAGGAATCACTACAGTTCTCACAATGACCACTTTAAGCATCAGTGCTCGCCATTCTCTGCCCAAGGTGTCCTATGCCACTGCCATGGATTGGTTCATAGCCGTGTGCTTTGCCTTTGTCTTCTCTGCACTTATTGAGTTTGCAGCTGTCAACTATTTCACCAATCTCCAGACTCAGAGAGCGATGAGGAAGGCAGCCAGGGCAGCAGCACTGGCAGCAGCACTATCAGCAGCAACTGTACCGGCAGAGGACGAGATTGTGTCGGTAAATTGCTTGCTTTTCTGATAATAAGCTTCATATAGGAACAGGCAGCTGAAGTAGTGAATGCAAAATAATACTAAAGTGATCTTAACCTGAAACAGATTATGTAACCAGATCATGTCTATTTATCAAAGACATTGTTCTGATTCCAGAAAATGAAAATACTTCATTTATTTGTAGTATTTATTTAAATTTGCAATACGATTTTCTAGAGAGGTTTATTTGGCAAGATGTTTAAGGAAAGCTAATAGACTGTTGTCCATGATACTTCTCATGAGCAATGCTGTAGGCAGTGTGGTCAGGCAACTGTGGTTCTCAGTAAGTCTGCAGAATTTGTGGGACAGTGTACAATGGAATAAATATGTGCATTGGCCAGATGATTATGGGATCACTGTAGAACAAGGGTACATACCATAAGTGGGTCATCTGGAAGATGGGTAATTAGCCTTTACATAAACTTGGCATCTGTTACTTTTATGAAAATCTGTGTTAGTGGAAGCTTGGGGAAAAAAACCATGAATGAAGGATGGATTTTAGTATATGCAAAAGACAGGAAGTCTTTCTAGTATCAAAAAAACCTGTGTCAAAATTGCTTGCAAATATTATTCTGTACATCTCATGCTAAATCATGAATGCTGTCTCACAACATATGTTAATATATTTATCACTGTGGCCTTCCTGTTCCAAAATCAGTTTTACTACCACTACGATTTCCATTTTTAGAGGAATAACAGAATATGAACAACATTTTGCAAAACCTCTGAATCTGTAGTTGAATAAGGAAGTCAATCTGAGGTGCCCATATCAAGGCAACACCTTACCCACCATATAGTAATTTTTCCACATTTGCTGATAAATAGCAGTTAAAGTAACAACATTTAAGTACTTTCCAACCATTCAAATCATAATTCATAAGTTTTGTTGACTCTTTTTTGGAGGACAAGCTATCAAAAAAAATCAAAAAGTTCACCTGGTTTTATATAACATGAGGAAAATATTGATATCTACTACATGATGAAGAGGAACAACAGCTTGGACCTGTCCTTCACATACTTCCTTGTTCAAGTTTGAGTTAATCATAAGGAGGTTTACTAGAAAGAAAAAAACAAATCTAAATGAAAAATACTACTTTTGTTTTCACTAAAGTTCCTGCTGAGCAATATGAAAACAATTAGGCCAACTCTGCACGTGCTGCTGGTGCATTCACAGCCACTGCCGCCACCTGCCTCACATTCCCAGTCTCAGGAGAACAATTGTTCCAAAAAATAATCTTCTCCTTTTGCCCAGATAAGCTAAGAACTTGTTCCCGATGATAGGGCTCCTCCAGATACACATCGTCTATGAATCACAGCAGACCAAGCTAAGCTCCAAATATAAAATTTCTGTTGAACAAATGAATAAAGATAAAGAAGTTAAAAGACTCAAGTTTCTTATCAAGGTCTTCAGCCATAAGCAAGCAAAGAGCCGAACTGAAGACACTCCTTCCTATTTTGTAAATACTAACTTGTCAGATTTTCCATGTAAAAACCAGCAGAAAAAGAAGCAGCTACGAATAAAATACACATCTAGGAAGCACACTGCAACCATTTGCTCAAGAAAATTATTTACATCTAGCTGACAGCATACAGATTTAGAAGAGTAGTAAATCCCATAACATTTAGGTCCCACAGTAAACTCAGTCTCTAAAACAGCCCACAGTGTCCACAGAATTCTACAGACCTGATCTTGCTCAAAGCAAGACAGTAACTTTCAAGCCCTGTATGTCCACCACTGTTTTATCCCAGGACCAGTTCTCTATAAGAACATACCTCTGCAGTAATAGAAAGAGCAAACTCAATGAGATCATAAAAATGAATGGTACTTGCAATTGAAGGCAAGATGATGTAGTTAAAAAGGCTTCTAGAAGAATTAGCTATTGGATTTAAAAGGTTCCCTTCCAGAAAGGCATTCTGGGAAAAAGGGGTGATTACAGGATAACAGATTTTAAGAAGCTTTTCTTTTTTCATTCCTTTTTTTTTTCCCCCTTTGGTAGAGACAAGGGAGAAGGAACTTTTGTATGTTGTCACATCAATAGATGTGCTGCAGTCAGTGATATAATTTCAGCTGAAACAGACCCGAATAGTCTAATTTGAATGCTAACAATATATTTAACACAGCGGATTGCATGAGTGTATAACCATGTCCTCAGGACTGTCATTCTCACTGAGCATTGTGCTGCTATAGCTACATTGCTGGTCTTAGGGCAGTTCTTTTTAAATAAGGCACACAGCATAATACTCAGTTTCTTTCTTAATGTAGATTTAGGAAGTCCTTTCTGAGGTCCCAATTTACCCCTTGTTGCCCTGTATTCCCCAGCTTGTTCCAATTGTTTGCCTCTAAATTCTTTCAACTCTTTTCCTTCTGGATTTTTCTCTCTTTTTTTGGTTGCTACAGTGCCCAATTCTTATTCTTTACCTCTTTGATAATTTATCTTACCTCTCCTGCATTTCTTTTTGTCTTTTCTCCTAATTTTCTCTGCCTCTCTTCTAAAAATATTGTTTTCCGAGTCACTAGGAAAAAAAGCTTAAGAGAATCCATATTTTATGCGTTGTTTTAAACAGTCTGCCTTATTTGATTTAAAAAAAATCTTTTTCATCTCTCATACTCTGTACTTTGGTACCTTTTCTTTTCTAATCTCTGATTTTTTTTAATTTCTTTTTACTCTTTTAGATGGTATAGTAAAATTTTCTATCTATTTTGAGATTGTAATATTTTTATGTGTGATTTTTCGGTGCATGAAAGTTGTTAGAATCTAACATCTATGAAGGCACAAGTATAGGAGGAAGAGTAGCAAACTGTGTCAAAAATGCTGTCCTTTGCACTTTTAGAAGACAGCTGATATTTTTACATGAGGACTTAAAAGTTTACTTAGTTTCAGAGAGTCCATTTCTAAAACTAAAAGTCAAATGTACTTACTTGAGAATTTTTGTGGCTATACAACTGCCAGTGGAACTCACTACCAGCAGCAACATTAAGAATAACACACAGACTATATATTTTTAATGATCTATTATTTTAACTTGCCTGAAGAGGGAATAAAGAAAATCGTGGTGGGAATAACCTTAGGATGTATGAATTAGTACTTTTTGTATGACAGGAAGACCCAGTACTGCATAAGAGAAGCCCAGGGAGACAGGCTTGGTATAAATTAAAATAGAAAAGAGTTACAAAATAGCCAGTTAGAAACTTTTCCTGCTTGAGTGAGGACTTAAAATCAAGATAAATGTATCTACAGAATATATTCCTCTTTTTTTTTTTTTTGATTCTGGATTAAATGTTTCTTGAACAAAAACAAAAACCAAAAAAAAATTTCAAAATATTATCAAGCAGGCTCCTTTCCCCTTCAGTCTAGTTAATTTTACTAAAAATTTTGCTTTATTTAAATAAATTAACTCTGTCACACAGGTTTTTATTATGTAGCCAAAAAGCCTGTATATTCATAAAAGAAATGTCAGAAGACCAAACTCTGCTCCACTGTAATGACAGTAGGAGAAGATGCTGCGGCCGTTGAACTGCGGTGGGTTCAGTGAGAGAGATGAGGCAGTGCCCGTGAGCTCAGCGCAGAGCTGGGAGCCCAGCAGGCCTGGGCCGGCTCCAGGAAAGCCTCTCTATTTCCCTCAGTTAACTGAGAGCAGAATTTGGCTTGCTCTCTTCGTTAGCTGCAGGCAGTCCCTGTGTGAAATACAAAACTATGGGTGTTCCACTGCAGAACACGATGGCAACAAGCTGCGGAGTCATCTGGACCCCGACAAAAACCTGTTCTCGCTCATATGGTGGCCAAGCTCGTTTTAGCATGTCAAAACCAAACATCTTATACATGCATGTATAAAACCATGATGGCATTTAGCTTTTGCATCCGTTTCAAATGTATATTTTCTATATTAATCACATTGTTTCCTCTTGACGGCTTTCTTTACCTAGGGAGATCCCAATCCTGGAAGTTGCAGGGGAAGGGAATTGGTGATACTGTGTGGAGCACACTATTTGCAGTAATGCTTTGTGGGATGATCAGGGAGTAACCCCACGGATCAAAAGACATTCTTTTCATGTGAGAGGCCACATGTAAAAGACAAGAGATCCACCCTGTAACAGCTTCATTACAGTTATGTTCTAAAAGACCTCTTGTTTTAGCAGAAATCAGCACAGAGCAGTGAAATACCTCTGGGAAGAGCTACCTTCTCCCTCCAGCCTTGTGTTTCAAAACAACATGGCTTGGGCAGGAAAGGATTCTCATTTTCTTTAACAACGCTGGCCAACTGCGGAGCAGCCGTATGTCGCTGATACAGAGGATTTAGTTTCCTATAATTATGTCAGAATATATTGAGTATGTTTAATGAGTATCCTGGTGTAACAGAGTACTTCTATCTGGATTATCAACCACCCTTTAGGTATTATCCTAGGAACAGCTACATGCTTTAAAGTCTTGACTGAGAACATTGAAGTCTAATCCCAGTACTTTTTTTGCAGGAGGATAGTGAGGACAAAATAAAGTAAGTTTAATTATAGGAAAAGAACATATGGACAGACACTGATAGATTTAAGAGACAAATGTGACTTTGAAAATTTAAATCTGTTTAATGTAAAAACATATTTTGACAGCAGAGAGGCTCTGTGCCAATTATATTTTTTTTCCGGCACGCTACAAATAAACGTTAGGAAGAGACTCTACCATAGCACATTCCCATTGAAAATAGAATAACCAGGGTTCCAGTCTCTGCTCTCCTTACTGCATATCTTGTTTATATAACAGCAATTTTAGTACAATGGGCATGGGGTATTTTTCAGTTATGCTTCCTGCCTCCATAGATCTTTAGATTTTTCCATGCAAATTAAAATAGCTTTGAAGTAATAAGGTAACAGCCTCTCCCCTTATTCACCTTATGTTTAGGCTATATTCTGAGAGAAGTGAATTTCAGCTCCTGGAGGTTAAGAAAGAATTTGAACATGGTTTTCCCATGCTCCAAGTGAGTAATTTAACCTAAGTGATTTACCCTTTAACTAGGGTAAAAATGATGAAAAAAAAGTCTTCATGTTTTTCCTCAGTGTTTCTAGCAAGGGTAACTTGAAATTCCTAAAGAGATGCCTAAAGCTAGGGCTATTTTAATGACTTCTAAATTATATTCAACTTTTGATTATGCAGGACACTGTTTATATCTAGAAACAATACACATTATTTGCAATAGACATTTTTTATATCAGATCCCACAGATGAGACATGTAAAGAAGTGTCTAAATTAGGGTTTATAATGAATCTCTGTCATGAGATGGCTGCTGAAACTGCACAAGATTGTATTGAATGAGATTCCCCAGTACATGGCCAAAAGATGATGTTGCATACTGCAATGAACTTTCCTGCTGCAAGACGCTGCATATGGATTGTTCAATAGCTAAGGAGAGTTTTTACAGATCACACTGGCGGATGTAGGGGCTAAACCATGTTTAACACCCCCTTGGGGAGATAAGTCATTAGCATGTGTTGTTATGTCTGCAATATGAATGGCTGAAATTACTCAAACAGTATCTACTAACAAGCAGAGGCAAAAATTTTATATATTTAATTAAGCATTCTGCCTTTTACAGACACTGAGTTCTGGTTCTAGGTTGGTTTGTGTGTGTGTGTGTTTTGATATGAGGAAAGTTCAGTGTCTTTAATCAAATAAATTACAAAGAAAAAAGAGAAATAACACATTATTTTTATCTAAACTTCTAGAGTTTATTCTCATGAACCTCTTTTTACTGCACAGCTAGCAGGAAAAAGAGATGTGAGTAGAAGAGAGACAAGGAAGGACATACAGATATTCATTTATTTAAAGTTAGCCAGTATCTGGGTTGCATATATAAGATACCCATGTTACTGTTAGATCATAAACTAAGCTGATAGTGAGAATATGCATTTGCAGTACAAAGCAACAGAGAAGAGAATTCTACAAATATGAATTACAGAACTCTCTTGAGGGAAAGAAACACAAGAACAAAGTGCATTCATAAATCACAGTTAGCATCCAGCAAAAAAAATCAGAAAAAGCAGACAAAGAATTCTGTTTACTTCAAGGTTATATATGCTGGATTTTTTTAGATCTGGAAGGCAAGAAATTTGCTGAAAGTCTCCTGAGATATTCTGAGTATAAGCAAATTCTAGTGATACTGAGGAGAGCTGTGAGAGAAAAGAGCTTTATAGACAGGATGAGAGTGCTTTGTGAGCTTTCCAGGGGATGAGATAGCTTGGCTGCAAAAGCTTAGCAAGAAGGCACACTATATAAGGTCATCTACATACTAATGTTTGTCTAGTCCAGTGTGATGGTGTCTCACATTAAACAATGAACTGGCAATCTGTTCTGTGTCACTGCCTACTCATACAGAGTTGCAAGTTTAATTGCCTGATGGGACTAACATTCCCCATGAGTGCAAGAGTCCTCCGAATAAAGGTTCAGTAACTTAAGAAAATCCATTATTTCCTTATGACACAGTGTGCCGTGCCTCAGGCTTCTTGTTCTTGCTACTTGTAAAACAGTCCTTACTTGACTGATTGGCTCTGTGAGCTATGCAAAATAGGCTATTAATTTCCATTTTCTCTCTGTGTTTTGTTAACATTTCATGATGTTATTGTATGTAGTCTTTGTCAAAAGGAGAAGTTAAATCTAGATATAGCAGATAAATTACTGTACCTGCTGTTCAGAACAACTGTAATAAGAAATTATATGGTCCCCCCACTGCCTCCTCTTGGTTCAGCAGTGAATTCCAATAAAAAATATGAGTTGTGGTTCTGAGGCAGCTGCCTCGTCTACAAGCAGCTCCCATACTGAGAAACATCCTCATTGCACATCTGAGATAAATTTGGCCTTAGAATTCTATATCCTGAGTAGAGATTTATAAGAAAATAGACTTGACCCCGAGTTTGCTGTTATGGGGACACAGGAGTGTTAGACAGTGTAAAGAACTACTCAGGGTTTTTCTTGGGATGAAATCACATTGAGATAATCCTCCTGCTTTAGCAATCCTCCTTCTATTGGAATGAGATTTAAAAAAATATAAATAAAATAACAACCAGGATTACACTTTTCCAAGTGCCTATTCAAATGATCACAAAGATTTTACTACCTCCACGTTCTAAATACGTTCAGTACTAAATATCATCCAGAGACCATACACTACAGCTGTTCTACTTACTATTAACTCCATCACCTCAGCACTAATTCCTGATTTACACTTGAATAATCCAGAGTAGAATTTGACCCACCTTGTACCAGAATATTGTAAATAGAAAGGGCTAAGATTCAACTTAATGCTTGTATGTTTAGGAACCACATGTTATTCACAAAAAGTCAAGTTTTTCCACAGTAAACTGAAAAGCAAGATACCTTACAACTTGTACAGTTCTTTTCAAAGCAGAGCATGCAGGCAAAATGTAATAGAACTTGAATGAAAGCAGGAAGGCAGGCTCAGCTAGCCAATCTGTTTATAGAGTGGGATTATTATTATGATTAGTGCAAGTGGACATGGATAACCCTCTTTCTGTTTCTGTGACACATCTGTAGATCCTCCTCCATTTAAATCTGTCTGTTGGTTGCTGGAAAATACAAAACTAAACATCTGTGTTCCAGACAGGCACAGAGAAGGAATGCTGTTTAATACCCAGACCATGAGACCAGTCATATGATGTATAGAGGGCAAATTGGAAGTGGTGATCGATTGTAGGGGAAGAAAAAGGGCAATAGATAAGGGAAATAAATACAGAATAAGTACCTTTTTCCTTTTAAAGTAAGATGATGTTCTCTTCACCTTTATTTAGACTAAAATCAGCTGTGAGGAATCCATCTCTCCCTAATTTTAGTTGGATACCAGTCCATTCCTCCATGAACAGAACTTGGCATCCTGCTGTAGAAATGTCACTTGTTCTGATTCTCTGACAGTAGCAATGACTTCTGGAAGGATAATTCCTGTTATAACTATTTTAAGTCACCCAGGATGCACCAGTTGTGCTAGGTTAGTCTGTTATCTAGAAATTGTGGCCCAAGTATGAGTGGGCAATGTATTTCAGAAAATGCTTCCTTTCCTATTGACTCAGTCATTTATCTGGTTGACTAAAATCTGTTCCCATGCTTAGAAGTCCTGCAAGATACATCCCAAAAATGCTGACAGCAGGCTACACTTAATTAAATGATTGTCATTAAAACACTCCCAAAGAATAACTTTGGAAGTTGCCTATCTAATAGCATTTTTCTACCTTAAAATCATTTCAATATTAGTCTTCCATTTTACTATGGATGTATGTGCTGTTATATTGGGAGTTATTTACATTGTCCAAGACTTTTCTCATCTGCTTCAGTCATTTGGTCATCTCGTTCTGCTGACCAAAAAAGCTTTGTATTCAAATCCAAGAACATCTGTGTATGTTGTGTGATTTTGTGCACAAGATTTTCCATCAATAATCTGGGAAATGAGTTTTGCAATCCTTTATGGACAAAGTTTTAGCCTTAAGCTTATATTAACAGAACACTACAGTACTTCATATCAAAACAAACATCAAACAAACAAAATCACTCTCAGCATCCTTCTGTATTTTCTCAGCCAGCAAATGAATCTTCCAGCTGCTGCCATGCATCCACTAATAGCCATCCTGGGATATGGCAGTAGCAGCAAGGTTTTTGAGTATTTCGCTCCTATTTGACACTGCTGTAAAAGTGGGTATTCGATATCCATTGGAGCAGGCCTAGAGCCTGTGGTAGATCCTAGTCCTAAGCCACTTCTGGAAGGAAGAACTCTGTTACTTCTACTCTTGGGAAAGTAAAATAATGTCAACTTGGCCCCAAATAAAACAGATGTACAAAATGAATATACATGTTAGCCTAGTAACTAAGAGGCAAGCTTTATATGTCCCTGAGTTCTGGCTGAATTTTCATAAGAGTTTTCATACAGCTTTCTGAAGAGTAATTGGACCTGGCTGCGAATACTGCACAAAATATGAGAGTAATTTGGTTTCATTTTACCATAAATGAAAATAAAAATAGTCCCACTAAAGTATATTTTTCTTCAGTTGTATGTATGGAAGTGCTGTGGTAATTATGAGATATATTTAAAAATGAAATTTTATCCTGGAAAAAAACCCCAAGAGGACAATTTAGCATTCATGTCCTCAGCAGCTGTAAATTAGACCGTTGCCTTTTGTGCAGCAGTTTTCTAGTTCTTGCATGACTGCTTGACTCCATTCAGTGTTTACCAACTCATCAATGGGTTCAGCCAGGGAAGACTGCATCTGAGCCAGCCCATAGGTGCTGTTTTGTTTAATCTTGATCCATATCTACACAAACTTCAGTCATACCAATGACTGCAATTTAGGGACACTATTACCTTCTTTTCCTTTTAGCTCCATCTTTTCTTTTTCTCTCTTGGAGCTTCCACTTATCACAATGTTAAAAATATGAAAAGCACATATTCTTTCATGGCTTTACAACAAAGCTTTAGGCATCAAACATATAAATCTGTCGCCCTGCTCTCTCAGCCTTTCTGATTGTTTGCATATTTTGGAGTCAGAGCTTCGCAGTTCTCACGGTTTCATGTAAATAACACCTGCTATTGTTATAACTGCTTTCTTGTGTTGTGAATTCCTTT
>WEIT01029758.1:12150-24080 GCA_013389985.1 Dryoscopus gambensis | reverse complement strand
TTTTTGCAATAAAATCTATGGGCTATATGTAAATTCCTCTATATTCTTAGTGACTTGAGCAGTTGATTGATTATAATTGTTGTAAAATGTTCGACTCAGTACAGAAACCCACATCCAGGTGTAATTTCTTTCAATAAATCCCTTACTACTGCACCGGTGTGAGCTTTTCTTGTCAGGAAAGCTGCATTGAAAGGGAAGTAGTCCCATGGTTGCCTCCCCTAACTCTGAGCTCAGCCTGATACTTGTGAACTTTCAGCAAGTCAGGGAGCTACTGGTGCCTTTTTTTGGAGCAGGTAAATTTCTGGTGCTTCCCACACTTTCTGTACTTAATAAGCTATCACCTTTGATCCCCTATGATCTTGTCATTAAACCATCTAGACACAGCAATTATAAACTTATTTGGAAATACTGTTTTGTCTCCAATTGTCAATATTTCATAATTTTCTTGGTTTGCTTCCCATTTTTTCCAGTGTTCCTCTTCTTCTTCTAAACAGATGCATACAGAGGTTTTTAGTCTGTTAATTTTGGCCATTCTCTTTGGTCTATTGCTGCAGTTGCAACCACGCATTCCCTCAGAGGTTGTCAGGCTGCAGCCTTTGCAGCTGCATCAACTAATTAATTCCCTTTACTAATTTCTGTACTGCCCTTGGCATGAGATGGCCATGACAGTGGTTTCTTTAGGTATTTGGATTGATCCTAGCAAGTTATATATTTCTTTTCCACTTAATACTTTCTTGCCTGATGATGTGAAAAATCCAAATTCTTTTCACAATCTTCCATCATTGCATGACATATTCCAAGGCCCTACAGCACAAAAATTGTTGTCTTTTGATAAAAATTAAAAATGGGGTAGGTTCAAAGGTACACTTACAAGAGATGGGAGTAAAGAATTACATTCTAGCAGTAATTGTTTTTAAATTTTACTCAGTGGAACAATTCTGGGTTTATAGTATATTTTTCCCTAGATTTTTCATATATTATTTTGCAATTGGTTCCCTATAATTAAATATGTATACAGAATTTCAACATACTTAGTACACTAAAAAAAAAAAACCTCTTAATATTCCTCTGACAAAAGGAAGATCTTGTAGTCATCAATATAATCACGTTGGAAAGAGAGAGATGCAGAGCAATAGTGAAGAGATCCAAACATAGCTTCTGGAATGTGTAAGATAGTCCTTAGTTTTTCACTATCATCAATAGAGATATCAGAACAGTCCTGGAATCCAGAGCTGAACAGCAATGAGTATATGACTCTATTTCTTATCTCTAAGCACATTAGATAATGTAGAACACCTTAGTCAGACTAGATACTTTAGAGTGTCTAGGATGTTCCAGCTGACTGGCAAACATGGTGTTAGACTTCTGGAAGACCCATATTGCTTCTGAGGTGGCAGCTGGATAGCAGGTAAGAAGTCATAGAGTATCTATTGTGTAACTAGACACCTGTGTTTAGACAACTGAATCTTACCCTGGACTTCCCCTTTTGGGAGCTGGATTGCTCTTAAATCTCTGCTGATTGCATTAATAGGTAGGAGTTATTGCATTAATAGGTCTGATTACTGAGCTGAATTACACATCTGAGGCATTTGTTGGAGTGGAATCAGAAACTCTCAAAGTCAAACAGCAAGCTAATGAAAAAACCTCTCTTGATTTTCTTCTCCTTATGTTTCTTTCCACCTTCAGCAGGACAAGGGTGTCCATTTAACAAATTCAAATTTCCAGAGTTACAAGCAAAGCTATAGAATCAGTTCAGGAGAATTATTTCATCACAATTACATGCTGTGCAGCCATTTGTGAAAGTGTATAGTCAGCTTAAAGGAGGGAAATTGATATGTCACCATCTATTGATAGAGGTTCTACTAGAAAGCAAAGGACAAAAGTCAGATTTATGTAAATGCTACTGTTATCCTTCCAGCTAAAAAGTGAAACTGGCACAGCTCTATTTCTTTATACTGGGCAAAATACTCGCATCCCATATGCAACAGAGAAAAATCTAGTTTAGGAATGACAAAAAAAAAAGAGAACTTCAGAAAGAATTTATGTGGATTATTCAATTAATGCAATTTAGAAATTAACAGAACAGTGTATAAAACTGATCATTTCTAGGTATCTCCATCAATCAAAGCAAGTAGATTCCAGATTAGCCTTTTTGTTAATTTCTTCACTGATGCAATAATTTACTTGTGCCCCCCAACTGATCTTCAGTTTATCTCTGTGGGGCTCCTTTAACTTCTTTTCTCACCTTGAAGAGCATATTCCCTTGTAGGTCCAGTGAAGCCAAGAGGAATAAATGGAAATGTTAAGGGTATACACAACATAACTTTGTCTGTAATAAATGTGTACGGCATTAGTGTGCAATTCCTTCTAGCACAGGACTCTGAAAACATTTTTCTCCAGAGAGGTGAAATTCATCCCAGTATGGAACAGCAGAACAAGATGTGAAAGTCACTTCAGTTACTATTTCATGACACTCATTTTCTCTGTTAGTCTTGCATACCAAGCAAATATTCTTTTCTATCTGAAGGATGAGAGGCACGAACAACAGCTACTAAAACTTCAGCACATTCATCTGCAAATTTAATGTAAAGCTGCCTTGAGGAAAATGGGTCATCTAGTTCTCTTCCACCCAATCTTGTGGCAAGAAAAACTATAATGTTATTCTAAGCAGATGTTTGCCTAAATCATTCTTTAAATGATGCAGGTTTAGCTACTTTTATTGGCATTCCTTAGCTAGTCTACCAGAAATGTTTTCCTAATGCCCAACCGAAATCACTCTTGCTGAATATTCAGCCTGTTCTTGTCTTGGATGACAGAATAGGGAATACAGTTATTAAACATGAAAATGTCAATAAAAAGCTTGAAGGAACTGTAAATGTATTGGAACCTAGAGAACAATTTACTAATTTCTATTTTGCAGCTTATCTAGAAATGGTTGTCATGTCTGCCTGCAGTCACTCTTTTCCTGAATTAAATTCCGTATCTTTCCATATTTCCTCAGTTTTTCGAGATGTCTGATCATGTTCTGTACTCCTGCGAGATGGCACAAATCTTTTTAGAGGCTGAAGTGCCTCAAGCTCCAAGTTCAAGGGCTTAGTATTTTCAAGTAGAGCAGAAGAAATAATTATGTGTATCTAAACATGGATATACTCTTAATGCAATGCATGTCAGTTATTTCAAATTGAGATACTCTGTAGGAGAAGATACCTTTCTCTAAAAATGCTGTCTAACCAGTGATCCTCTTCTTTATTCTGTTCCACTAAAAATTTCTACCTAAAAATTTGCAATTCTTCTCGCAAATTCTTAAAAAAAAAAAAATAAATGTATCCTCTATGTTATCCACATTGTAACAAAAAAGATGAAGTGAAAAAACTCCCTCAGAAACCAGATGACGTTCTAGCCCAGTAAGTATTTTCAACCACTTTTACCCATTTACCTTGGTAGTTAAATCTCTGCCCTGTTGCTCTACCTTACTCTCAAAATAATTCAGATTCCTTCTATGTATAAGTCTTGATTTGCAATTGCTGCTTGATCTGAGACAGTCATTATCTGCTAGCAGTCCATCAGCAGCTGACACAGAGGATGACAAAACTCGTCTATAAAGTCCAAAAGGTAATTCTTCCATGTGCAGGCAATAAATATTCTTAACAGCTATTAGATTTATTTGGACCAAGGAATAAAATATGAAGTCAGTTTCAAATATTTTTAACTAATGTAATTAACACTTGCCCTTCATATAAATCTGGTATAGACATACTGGGTATAAGCTGGAATTTATACAGGCAGAAGTAATACAACTCATAATCACTAAAAGTGAGATTTATAAAAGTTTTGCACAACTGCTACTGAATATGTGGCATTCATTTTCTCAAGAACATTTCAAATGTCCTTTTAAAAGCCAACCAAAGGTTGTCTTGATATGTCCATTTAATTAGAAGCTGAAAAATGTGATCCTTATGCTGTTGTCAGGAGCATATTGCATGCAGGGATTGAAATACATTTGATTGGCTCCTCAATGTGCAGCTGCACTTCAAGCAACAATTCTGGACCACAGATAATTGGTGCCCTGCAGCTTCCCCCACTGAAAATCAATTGAATTTCCATTATGTTTCAATTGTCTTGCAGTGGGAAACCTACAGGGTTTCGTTGGCTGGTGGTTTTTTTTGTTATTACCTTCCGCACTAGAGAATAAAAGTTTTTAATGCTTTTTCCTAGGTAAACTACTAGCAACACAAGAAAGTAATCAATTCAAACAATCTGCTCTGCATGAAACTCCTTTCCCAAAAGGGCAGGTAATCTTCTCCTGTATTGTACTGATTTTCTCATACTTCCAAGCCTTGCCTCAGTCACCATGGTCTGCAGATATTTTTGCAATGTGTTCTTCACCTAGTATTTCATGTGGAAATGAAAATTAAATCTGCAAGCTGTAGATTGAGATGCAGAAATGCAAATTGAGCTCTGGGTGAGAGCCCAAAACAAGAGGCCGTGAACCACCAACCTCTGGGATAATAAAAGTCATGAAGATGGGTGCCAGCCATGGGAAGGGACACTGAGAGACACAGCAGGAAAGGGGAACTGCTGACCTTTTGGATAACAAAGGAGATGAAGACGAGTGACTAGCAAGGTGGATGAGCAATGGAAAGGGAGGGTGGGAGCACAGGACTGAGGAAGAAGAGTGAAACTGGGTAGACTGTGAGGGGGACCTTTGGTGGGGGTCCCTCCTTGGAGGCAGTTTCTGTGTTATTGAGCCGTGAATAAATTGCTTTATGGAACGAGATATCAGACACACTGCCATGGGAAATCCAGGGTCAAGTTGGTCAGGAAACCAGGGTGAGTGCGAGTGTGGGGTGTGGGGGTAGTCAAGCAGGGACCCTTCGGGTCACTGGAGCCGCCGCTGTGAAGGGGCTTCAGTCCCAGCAGTGACAGTCCCCAGCGCTGGGAGGGCGACTGCCACCGTCTGTGAATGGTCAGACCGGGAAGTTTCCTTAACCAAATAACAGCACCAGCTTCTCAGTTACTTCTTTGTGCAGCCAAACTATGTGCCATATAAAAGTGAATGCAGGACAGATTGAAGCAAGGGCTCATTATCACCACTTTGTATTTTATTTACAGCAACTACTTCCACCTTATTAGACTGCACAAGATGACATCCATATCGACTCCTCACCCTTCAACTCAAAATGGGCATCGAAGAAAATTCTTACAGTCATCAAGAGAAAGTTGGATGAATGTACCTCTGTGTAATTAAACACAGCTTTACCAAGAAAAAGTATCCATCCATGGTCTTTCTTATTTTAGTGACAGCCTCTGGAAACAAAGCACAGTGATATTTAACTGTCTGGTCAGAACAAACACAGGTGGCATTTGGGAAATAAAGGAGTAAAGAAAAAACAAGTGCTTTATTAGATCAGATCAATTGAAAGAGAATGTTCTTAAAATGGAGGATTGTATTATTAACAGCAGTCTCCCATGCCTTATTCTGATATTGTTATGTGACTCTAGAAAAGTCAGGGGAAAGGCCAGCATTATTTTAAGCCTCAGTCAGGTAACAGAATAAAAGATTTCTGGAGAGAGAAAAAATGGTGAATGATCTTGAAATCAAAGTTCTAACAAGTGGTCTACCACCACTTTTGCAGTATGAAAAGACACTATCTGTGGCTCTGAAAACTTAACATTTTCAAGTTATATTTTGAATGCATTCTTCCTCTGTAATGCTGAAGAGTTAGATGAAACACTTGCTTCCATAAACTTCTTATGTGTGCCAAATTCCTAATTTAATTCACAAAGTATAACCAATGACATACTAATGGATGCTATATTAATATAGCTATAGAAACAACATTACATTAATTAAAACTTTGTAAATGCTGTAATTAAGATATTCAGTGACAGCTGCCTTTCCTGTCCCTTAGCTTCACCCAGAAGTCTCTCAGCACTACTTATTTTGGATCGGCAGCTGCATGGATGCAGGAAGAGCCATCTGTTGGTATTTTCTAAATGTTAACTGAGAGAGGTTCCAAACAATTGCTCTTAATACTTTAAAAAAAAATTAATTCTATTTTTAAAATTTTGTCTGACTTTGGCAGGATTTATGTCATTAGCACTTAAAAATGAATGCATCTTTGGCTTCCTATCTGACGGATGCACTCTACCAGCATAGAATCAGAACAATACCTTGGCCTTCCCTGCATAGGCAAAGCCTTTCAAGGTTTTACCCCGGTCATATTTGAAAAGCTGTATTATCCAGAAGAGACACGATCAACTACAAAAGGTCTACAAAGTCATTTTGTGGATACTTGTTCTTCTTCACTATCAAGTCAAGAGGTGTTTTTCCCTCACATTTGCAATTTCCATGGTTCAACAGAGATAATTTTGATACCAGTCTATGTGACCCTTCTTTCTCTTCTGTAACCTTACTATCTTCTAAACCAGGCTGCCCTTCACATATAGGAAATTCAGAAAGCTCCCAAAACTCCTCCATATTAAACTATTTCATATTCTAATTTCTTACTTATCTCAGTGGACTTTGGATCTTGCTTGTCAGCACAGCCAACTTACCCCCTCTTCCTCCCAATCTAGCATTCCTACTCTGTTAATTTAATCCCACAATATGAAGCCATTTCCTCGTGAATAACATTTCTCCCTCTTTGATGTTTACATCCTCCAAACAATCTGTTGCTGTTATCAGACCTGAAGGAATAATGAATTCAGTGAATTACACATTTTTTCCCTGTGTCAGCAAGCAGATGGTATAATTCTCAAACTCATTCATCATTTGAAATTATACTGGAAGAGCTTTCACTTTTGCTGCGTGGGAGCTACATGAATGACAGAGATGCTGCACATCCACATTACCAGCTAAGTTAACTCCATGGTTTACTCCTGTGTCCCAGTTCCCCAGTCACCAACATCACAAAAACGTTCATTTTCTCCTGAAATCTTTGGTAGCATAAACTTACTCTACCCTGAGGAGAAACTTGAACATAACACCAAGATAGTTTATTTCAAGGACAATTTGCAGCAGTCAGTAAGGATAAAGTAGCATCAGGTCTGACTTCTTACACCCTACTACTCAACTACAAAAGCAGGCCTTGGCTGCAAACATTGTGAAGTATCTTGAACATATACTCAAACATATACTCAGTACCATGTAAAAATCACAATATTCTGGTGGTCTGCAACTCAGTTGTCTTATTGTTTCAGACACTGCAATTAAAAAAAAATCAAAAATAGTATTTATAGTCTAAGGCCACAAGGAACTCAAAAAGAAATCTTCTAAGAAGGTTCAAAATTGAGTTGTACAAGGCATATGTGGCAGCACTACTGCTAAACTTAAACAGCTTTGAGCAGAGTGGACACAATAGCTTTAGGACACTTCACTTTATGTAAAATCATTTAATATTGTAGATGTAGCCAGTAAGCCTGGAAGATAAGAATTTTACACTCTTCCAAGGAAATGTTCTGTTTAATTTGAAGGTGTAGCACCTCAGGTGAAACAAGAGCAACTTACCTGCTTTTCCACTGACAGAAACAGTTGGGAAAGAACTAGGAGAACATGTAGAGGCATATGTGATATTTTAGAGTTTTACTATTCCAGAAGCAGAAGAAGGAGCGCAAGCCTCTACTTTCTAAGGTGACTTCTCAGTCATTACAACCAGTTAGGAGTATGACAAAAGACTTAGCTTTTAAAGAATTTCATTAATAAAATATAAATAAAGCATAAATAAATCACTATGAAACATAACTGTTACTTTGCACGCCTAAGCATATCACAGATTGCTTGTAAATCTCACGCTATAGTGTTTATAGCAGCCTCTAATTTCTAGCAGTCTGGGGCACTCTAAGATGAGAATTTTTTTTCAGAGGTGAATGGATAGAATGAAAAAGAGACCGATAATCTCAGATGCCAAATTTTCAGTGTTGATTCCCGTAGTAGAATGTAAATGCATGAACTGTGTAGCAGAGATTTTCCCTATTAAGCCTGAAGAGATTAGTTCATAGAACAGGACATGCACAAGCCAGTTATAGACTAAAGAACCACTTAAACTTTTGTTATAAAAGAATATACCTCAAATCCAAAGTCAGTTTGAGAGATGCATTATCTGGGACTAACCACCCTGAGTCCTTTCCCTAAACAGGGTATCTAAGCTCTTTTCCTTGGACAAGCAGAGAAAGATTTCATTCATTTGTTTGAAACTGCTCTTTATGCTCTATTTCATTATTTAAAACAAGTCCTTATCAAGTGCAAAACCGAATTATTTTCTTTCACTGAGGAGTTTGAGCCTGTTTTTCAAGCAGCTAACTGCCTAGTTTTATATCATGTAGGAGATCAGCATTTCATCAATATTTCCTTCGCCAGTGACTTTTTAGCACTAAAGATAAAAACTTTAGTTAAAGAACTAGATTGAGGTATAAACAACTATATAGGGTTGAAGAATTATGTTAATTCTCTCAAGCTTAGTGAACTAAGCTACTCTAATTCATGGAGGCTGACACTGCCTCCCTCATACATGTATTCATGTACCTGTGGTGAGATTAATCTAACTTCTACACTTGAGCTGGCTCTACATAATTAAGGGTGATTTTAAAATACAGTTTTCAGATCTTGTCGTTAAGGGTGAGTAGAGGACCTATGAAGACGTAGTTCTGCTATAAGCAAATTGATTGGATTCTTCTGCCTTCCGTTAACCTGGAATGTATCAATAACATTGTAATTCAACTACATAGTAATGCAAAAATATTTTTATTATTTCAGTGACTCCTTCCAAAGTTATAGATTTCAAAATTATTTTAAAAGTCCTAGGAAAAAATCCTGTCATATATGGTATGTACTTTATATTAGCAGAGTTACAAATACTCACAAATGTGACTTCATCAAATTACATTGCTTTGGATTAAAACTACTAATCAATAAGCCACTGTGTTAAAAAATAGAAAAATCTCCAGTAAAATTTATGTCAAATATTTAGCATTGTTTCCATCTAAACAAGCTATCAAATGAACATAAAAAACACACCACAATCTTTATGAGCATCCACTTACAACTGATTTATGCATGTTTAAAAATGGAGTTTCACAATATAACTCCATTAAGCCCTAAAAGGCACTGATAAGTCAACAATTCATGGTAGTAGTAAGAGCAAAACTTTTATTCATTTTTGAAATTTTTTTCCATGAGTTTTAAAATAGTTTTTAAACTTTCACTTTTGAGACTTTCTGCCCTCTTAGACTGTAAATATCAGAAAAAGAAAAACAAGGTCATTAATAAAAAACGAGTTTTTTCTTGTCAATAGTAGAAAGAGAAGAGAAGATGAAAGGGAAAATTCAGTGCCCAATGAATTAAGGACTTCAGAAAAGTCTGGGCATAAATGTGAACCCAATAATATTTCCACTAGCAGAATCAGAGTATTAGATGTCCACCTGTTTGAATATTTTGTTGCAGTAGTCTGGAACTTAAGTTTGAAAACAGTCGTAGCAGCAGAAAGAGTGTAGAAAATGTCTTTCTACGTTTCTGCTAAGGAGGTCTTGCCCACATGAGTAAGGAACGCTTGCATGAGGAGGTTTTTCAGGGTTTATATTTTCACACATATTAATGACACTTTCAGAGGAGTAAAAATCCCCACTCCATTTCATTGCAGAAACTGAATATATGGAACTAAACCTGAAGATAATTTCCTCTTCAAATTCTCCCCTTCTTTCTTCCTCAAAGGAAACTTGAGGACGTCAGAACTGATGAAAGAGATTAAATGGGTTTAGTCTTACTTTGCAGAGCAACTGTTAGGGATTCCGGATTGTACTGTCAATATTAAACACATTCCAACGAAACAAGAAGGTGACAGAATCCTGTCCTTGAGAGATTAATAGATAATTTAAGAATAATTATCCTTCCAATTCACAAGGTTGAAGGAAAAAAACATCTTTTAATCAAATAAGGAGGGCTTGATTAGATATTTGACAGTGTTCTCTGTTGGTTTAGGCTAGATAGTGCCAAGAAGAATCTGTAATAATATAAGATTGCAAAGTAAAACACACTCAAGATCAACATAATCCAGAATTCTGATTTTGATTATATTCAGAAGCAGATACTAAGAAAAAGATTCAAGAAATTAAAAATAGATAGATGAGGTGGGGGGAAAGCAGCCTCTGCACTCAGCTGCACCCTGGTTTCCAGCAAATAGCCCTGGTCCTGCAGCACACCAGGTTCCATACTTTGAGATTCCATCTGGCACTGGGGCATCCACAGCAAGTTTGAAGGTGACAGTAAGATGAGTAGTATAGCTGCTAACACTGCAGGGAAGGGACACCACCCAGAAGGATCTTGGCAGTCTTGAGGAGCAGATCGGTGCTGTGCATGCACTCGATCCCACTGTCTATGCTATTGATGAAGCTGCTAAACAGTATCTGTCTCTGTACACATCCTTAAGGAACTCTGCTCCTTACTGGTATCCACTTGGGAATTGAGCCACTGACTATTAGGATGCAGGCTTCTAGCAAAGCCCTCAACCTTCTAATAGTCAATCCACCAAACACATATGTTTCCAATTTAGTGGACAAAATGTTGTGGGAGACCATTCGAAAAGCCTTGCAGTAATCCAGGTAGATGGCTTCTGCAGCTCTTTCCTTGTCCACTGACACAGTTACTACACAGTAGAAGGGCACTAAATTAGTCAGGAATAATCTGCCTTTGGTGAAGCCATGCTGGCTGTCTCCAGTCACCTCCTTGTCCTCCATATGGCTTGATATATTTTCCAGAAGAATCTGTTCCATGATTTTACTGGGCACAGAGGTGAAGCTGACTGGCCAGTAGTTCCCAGGGTCCTTCTTTTTATCCTTTTAGAAAATCATGTTTCCCTTTTTCAGTTCTATGGGGACTTTGCCTGAGTGCCATGATTTTTGAAATATGATGGAAAGTGACTTGGCATTCACCATTTCCCACAGGAACCTGCAGTGCATCTCATTATGTCTCATCGACTTGTTTGTTGCTCATGTTTCTCAAGTGATCTTAAACCCAATCTTCATTAGCTTGCAGTAAACATCAACCTTGAGTTTTCTTTTGCTGCTTTGGCAGCTAATTTTTACTAGGTCCTAATGCGTTCATCCCTTGTTTTCAAAGAAAGTTGTGTGTAGTCAAGTAATTTATTTCTTTTACATAAAGGGCAACCCTTCTGGCCCCACCTCCACTTGTCCCTTCAAAATAGTTTATATCCACCAGTACCACCACTCCAGTAGCCTGATTTGTCCCACCACATACCAGTAATAGTGATTAGATCATAGATTTCTAGCTGAACAGTGGCTTTCAACTCCTCCTGTTTGTTCCCCATGCTGTGTGAATTGGCCCAGAGGCACTTCAGCCTGGCAATTAATACCTTTTTAGAGGAACACACCCTAATTATTCTTAGGCTTTTCACAGGTATTTACCTGTTGGTTTCTAAAACATCAACAGCCCCTAGTTCTTCTCTGTTACTCAAAACTCTGTTCCCTTCTCCTTATAATTCTGGTTTAAATTTGGCTGTGGGATCAGCTTTTTTGTGAAAGACCCTCTCACTCCACCTTATGGGTGAATCCCATCAACAGACCTGGCTTCTCAAAGGTAGATCCTTTATTGCTGTAGAAGTCAAAACCTTGAGTACAGGACCAGCTATACAGCCAGGCATTCATCTGTTCACCTCCTTCTTCACAAATCCTCTCCTCTGACTGGGAGAATAGAGGAGAATTACCTGTGCTCCAGTTAGCTTTAAGACTGCTCTGACAGATGTATCATATAATCTCTTTTGATTGTTCTAAGTTGCCTCATCACAGTATCACTAGACCCTATGTGGAATAGGCAGCTTCTTGGTGTAACCGTGAATGCAAGCTCCTAGAAGTCTGCAAATTTCTCCAGAGAAGTTGTCTGTATAACAAATGGGTGGTTTGTTGCCTCTCAGTAAGGA
>WEIT01029758.1:1143-12041 GCA_013389985.1 Dryoscopus gambensis | reverse complement strand
CTCTCAGTAAGGAGTCTCCAATTAATTCTAGTAATTTACATCCATTTCTGGTGGCACTGGTTCTAATGCAGCTGGGTGTTTGGATTAAATTGCATGGCTGACTTTTTGTGTGTCCTATCTGTTTCTTACATGCTCTTCTTCCTTTATTCCCAGATCACTGTATCTGTTATAGGGGGTCACTCTAGGGGAAAGGTGAAGGTTCTTCTGTCTTGAGCAAAGATGAGGACCTAGTTCACTTCATCTCACAATTTACTTGCATCAATCATCTCGAGGTTGAATTTAAACTGCCCTATTTCTTCAGATGTTCTTTAGTAACATTTCAAGAGATTTTTTTGTGAAATTAATGCTCTGAGAAAATGCTTCGCTTTTTTGCATCAGGCTTGACAATGGAAACTGTTGCACTAGAAAATTTCATCAGCTCTACTCAATCTAGTTTAAATAATTGATATAGAAATGTTTTGTACAGCTGTGCTAGATTGAATCAGACCCTAACTTGCTATACATTTTTTTTTTACTCTTTCACCATAATTGGTGATATTCATAAGGAAAATCAGCAGACTTATGCAAAACTGCTTGATACATTCACTGGTTTTGTATTCATTGACTTCCTCTCTGTATTTCTATCCTTCTGAAATTTAGTTATAAATCAAAAGCACTGAGAAAAAAAGTAGCGTATATTTTGATAATTTCCTAAATTTTCTCAAGAAAAACATTATGTGCTTCTGAAAGTGTTGGGGTCAAATGCTTTGGGGAAATTTCAGCTGGATTTGTCTCATGCTAAAGAAAATCAAACTGCTTGACTTTTCTACAGTAAATGTAACATCTATCTGAATACTCAAAATGGTGGCTAATGTTACCATTAACATTTCATTTAATGGAATGGTTAACAAAATCCAAAGGACTTGAGGCTCAAACCTCTCACTGCTCCAGGCATCTCTAAATTCTATCAATATATAAATTGCACTTTGAGCTAAACACTTTTTTTAAATGCAGGGAATTGATAGTAAGTAGAGAGCCATGTAACATGCAGGATGCACTAGAGGAAGAGAGGCAGGTGTACTTGCTTGCTTTTAATTCAAGGTAGCACTGCCTTGACTCTAAATCACTACCAACCTTTTTAAGAAGCAGAAAAAATATATATTCAGCTGTTTTTCTTCCTCCTTTGACTGAAGTTAAGATTAGATAGTGCTCAAAAGAGAAAGTGTTTGTCCAAAGAACTGGGTCACCAACAGAATGTGGGAGAGAGAACTCCATCTGTCATCTTGCTGTAGAGTCTACAGAGCTCATTGCTCACCTTCAGACACTGGCACCTAGGAATGTTTAAATCTCTTGATCTTCATTTCTTTAGAACTCAATTACCATCCCTAAAGATGTGTTAAGTCTGATCTTAAATATACATTGGAATAAATGTATAACGATTGTGAGGTCTTTGGACACTACGATAATGAGTTCCATAAAAATATGAAGTCTGCAGGAGTACCTCTGCTATTTTCTCTCCTTACATTCTCCTGAACTTCATTGATAAATATTAATGCCATTTTAATACTTAAACATCTTCCGCTATGTGTTCCTTACACTTTCTACCTTGGCACCTAAGCTTCCCTTAAGAAATTAAAATAAATTTCTAAAGGCTCCCCCAGCTCATCATCTCAGACCAAGCAAACTATCATTATAAACCATTTTACTGATTCTTCCTCTGTTTCAGTAATATCCATATTATATTATATATATTATATATCATGCAGAGTACAGGTAATTAATTTGTGGATCATTCAATGAGAGCTATGCAATTTGCTGAATGTTGTCTTATACCATTGTATAGCTGAACAGGAAGAAGCAGAAAAACAGAATTATTTCTTCTACGCATTCACAATAAAATAATAACACATTCTTTAGAATTTATGAATAGTAATGATTCCTAGCACTGTTCTGCCATTAGGAAAATCTTAGGACCTTCCAGTCTATGGAATGACCTGAAAAACTATTTATTTTATAAATATCTTATCAATTGATTAGTTTTTTACAACTTTAAAAATTCTTGCCTCTATTTCATAAACATCATTAGAAATGTTAGACCCTGTTTTTCCAGTTTAATGTGAGTCCACATAAAAAATTTTTCAAGCTTTGTGGATGAGAAATATTTTATTTGTGCCTATATTATTACAAAGATTTGTAAGAAATGTTTATTTCTTCAAAATTAAGTATTTATGATAGCCCAGCTGTTCAAGGATTTAGCCAAGATTTTCATGGAGCATTAATTTTACAATACAAAAACCCCTACTATAATTACTATTTGTTGTTGAACATTTCTAAATCTCTTTACTCATTCTAATACCTGTTAACACAGCAAGTCTAGTATAAATCAAAATAGGAGATAAATATTATGGTATTAGAAATATATATAATTGCACACTTTTATTTCATATACTACAATATAATCTATTCTGTGAATTGGGAAATACTCCTGCACCATTTCCAGCCACCAGCTAGGCAACTTCCCACATGTCTACAGCTATATCCATATAGATGAATAGCACAGGAACAACTTCGGCTGCATCTTTGTAGCTAAAAATATTTAACTTTTCAATTCAAGCACCAGAACAGGATGCTTTGGAGACTGTTTTCTGATTTCTAAGCCTGTCTCAGTCACTGTGTCAGACACAGATGTTTTGGTCCAAGTTATGCTAAACTATGTGTTTATTATGAAAGGATCTCAACAATTTTTCTTAGATTAATTTGATCCAGATAATTTTATTAACGTAGACACACCAGAAGAATATTTTTAATGTTCTTATAGCTAGTCTGTGAAATTTAAAAATTCAGGAAGCTGAAAAAGAATTGAAATTATGAATCAGTCTTAATAATCAGCTCCAAACCAATCTACAAATTTCATCTCTGAATTGTTTAACTCCACTTGATTGTCTTAGAAAGGGCACATAAAGTTAATTCTAGAGGAGAAGGAACTAGACAGATCTAGTTGCGCATCATCAGTACTGGCTCTATCTGAAATGCCGATAGCAAAGGACAAATGCCTTCTCCCCTAACTTACTGACAGATATCTCAGAGAGCCACTTGTCTTAGGGCAAGCCAGGACTCTTAATACAACATTCAAAGATGTGAAAAATCACTAGCCTTGAAGAAGATGTATCAGTGATCTTGATAATACAAAAAAAAAAAGGTAAAAGCATGGAATCGGGTCCATGATAAGAAGCTATGATCACAGGAAATATGGCCAGGATTCGTTGAATTAATATAAAGTGCAAGAAGCATACTGGTACACAATCGTGGACAATCAGCAGCAAGTAACAGACAATTAATCTGAACACAGAGGAAACCATTCCCATGCTGATACCTGGTCATCACACACTGGTTTTTAAGATCTCAGGAGCCAGCAGTGAATTGCAGCAAAATGATGGTGATCTGCATCTGATTAGTTTCTGCAGTGATTTCGTCACAGGGCGCGGAAAACAAACAGATTCACATGCTTTGAGATTTTTGTCACCCCCACACCCGGTTGTATTACCTGGTATTCAGTAGAACTGCTGAATAAAATCTGCTTAGCTGAACCAATAATAAGATTTGTTAATACAGTTTTTATTTGATTCAATAAAGTGCCTAACATTCTAATAGAACTAGGAATTTCAGCAAAATATGCTGAAGTAAAAATATCTCTGATTAGAAATTGTTGGTTTTAAATTTTCAGAAAAAATAAAAACACAGCAGTGTCTGGAAAGTGAGGACTGACGTTTTCCACCTTGTGGTAAAAATGTCAAAACAGTAGAACTTTTCCCAAAAATATTGCAGTGCCATCATCCGTGGTAACCTTAATGAACTTAAAGAACCAGACACACTTCATGCGAACAAGATGGTGACAGATCTAGAGGGGAAGGCATATGAGGACCTGCTGAGATGGGGAGACTGAGGGGAGAACTCATCATTGTGTGTAGCTTCTTCACAAGGCTAGGCAGAGGGACAGGCACCAATCTCTTCTGTGTGGTAAGCAGTGACAGGACCCGAGGGGATGACCTAAAGTTGTATCAGGAGAGTTTTAGGTTGAATATTATAAAAAGGTTCTTCACCCAGAGGGTGGTTGGGCACTGGAACAGGCTCTCCAGGGAACTGGTCACAGCACCAAGCCTGACAGAGTTCAAGACGCACTCGGACAATTGTGTCAGGCACATGATGTGACTTTTGGAGTTGTTCTGTGCAGGGCCAGGAGTTGGACATTGATGATCCTTGTGGGTGCCTTCCAGCTCTGGATAGTCAGTCTATGATTCTCTGAACATCTGATACTACATGTGATGCAGAGAAAGACATGTGATACTGCACACAGTACTGACACACACATGATACATGTCATCTAGAGATTTCCTCTTTCTCCTGGGAAGGATTGCATTATATTCATATACATTTAAATAATGCAGTGTCATAAGAGTGGCATAGGCTTTGACACAGTCATTCCAGTCTGCTTGGCTTGTCCTATATCACACTGATCACCTTTGCTGCAAATGATCTGAAGGAAACTAATACTAGCAGGTAACTCAGCACTGAGCTGAGGCAGGACAAAAGGTTTTAAGTGCAGCTGAAGGCACAGATCATTGGATCTCTCATGTGGAAACAGCTCAGAGGAGATTTCCAAATTATAGTCTGGTTGCACTTCTAAGGGATCTCCAGAACTGAGGATGTTTTTTCTTTTATTGCTACTTATACAAAATGTCATTTAAAGGAGATACAAACAGAGAAATCAATGTTGATAAAGAATATACAAGTGAATAAGAGCTCGAACAAAATACATATAACCCTAGAGCAGAGCTGAGTGCATCCAGGGAATTCTGTGACTAACTGAGCCCGCTCAAAAACAGAATCATACATATCTGTTTGCCTACACATACCAGTGCCAGATGCTTGAATAAACACAGAAGAACAGTGTTGCGGTGACGCAGCCTCCTGGGGGGCTGTGGCAAGGGGTCCTCCCCCAGGCTTGAGAGACAGGCTTCTTCTAAGGACTTTATGTACCCCAGTTCTCTTCCTTTGATTGATTTGTTGCTTCTCCCTGCCCCCTTTATCCTTTATATGTAAGTTATCCCTTCCCGGCTTCCCCACTGACCCTCGTACCTAAGTCCCTCCCTCGCGGTATTCCTATTGGTTCCCTTGCCCTAGCCCCGTCTCTGTACCGCCCCGCACCCTGATACCCATTGGTCCCAATGCTCTGCCCGCCCCGCGGACCCCATATATAAATCCCAAACCCTTCCTCTATTTTGTCCTTGGCCCTTAACCTCCTCCTGTGATGAGGCATCAATAAACCTCTTGTGCAACACCATGCCAGGACCCTTTCTGGCTCTTTTGTCATCTGCAAATGAATGTGTGAGTGTGTTATGGTCCAATTATTACTATTAAGGTTCTTTAGAAATTCCTCTGCCCGAATTAAAGTGCAAACGAGACCATATGCCAATGACAATAATATGGGCTTTATTGCATAGTAAATATGAGAGAGAGAGAGGAGTAGAAAATAGGTGGTGGGGGGGGGGACGACAGAAAGAGTGACAGGGACAGAATAAGGAAAATATCACCATCCATGGATCCCAACAATGTTCTGTTGATCCTCTTCAGCTGGTCTTGGTGGTGAAAGTCCCCCCAAATAGAATCCAATGGGTATATATGCTCAGGCTAGGAAGGCATGTCCGGGCATGTCCGCCTAGGGGAGGGGGAAGTCTCTTACGCCAGTCTCTGGGTCTGTTGCATCACGTGCAGTCCTGTGGGGCAAAGCCTCTCCCGTCAATGTCCCGTGGATGCGCCCTGTGGGGTTGGGGGTGCCACAGCTCAGCCAGTTTGTGTCATGGGAGAATGGGTGTTTACTGCCTCTCACCAGAGGTGACGCCATGCACCCGAGACCTCCTCCTTCCCCCTCGGCTGGGGTGAGCAGTCTGTGTAAATCTGGCTTCTGTGAGCTGCGCTCTCCCCCACCCCAAACTCATCCAGGGATAATCTTAGCACGGCTGCTGGGTTTGGCTCACATTCTTTTCTTTGTTTACTTGTTTGTTTCTCCTCGGGCCTGAGGCTGATGAGAGAATGGGTTTTCCTTTACCTAATCTCAGTAGTTTGATTTACAGTCCAAAGCTCTTCAGAGAGGTTTCTGGGGTTGTAGCTTCTTTAAAACTCTATATCGATGTTTGAGGCATGAACTATTTCAGTCTCTGACAGAGTGCCGGCTGCTTTTCTGGCTGAGATGGTTGCTGCCTGCCTTCGCTCCTATGAGAGCCTGGTCCCTTTCGAGCTGCCCCCTTCTGGGTAGCCACCCTTTCATGGAGGCTCAATGAACGGGACAGGACGGGAGCTATTAGCACATCCGAGCTCCCCAGCAGAAGCGCAGCGGCCCCCGCCGGAGCGGCTCCAGTCACTGTGGAGACGCTTTTGGGAAGGTCGTGGCACCTTCATCAGCGCACGCTGCGACAGAACAGAGGCTGGGATTCCATTAGTAGCTCATTTGCACTCTAGAACTGAAGCAGCCTGGCCTGTTACAGTGTTGCACCTCAGAGAACTTAAAAATAGGAATATTCTACCTTGCAGAAGGGCTGAGAAAAAAAATCAGAAAGCACGTGGACCAAAAATATAAAATCACCTTAAGTTTGTCACTGTCCTCAGAACAGGTAGCAAAGTACCAGGATTTAGCTTTCAGAGCAGATTTACCGTGAAGGGTGGTAATCAATGATTTATATTATAAATTCACTTGTAATATAGTGTGTAACTTCTAGCGGCGCACTTACCATGCAACCTTCCTCTCCTCACTACAGAAACATTCTTCCCATGCATCCCAGAATGGTGAAATGACACCATTCTTAGATGTCCTTCTGAGAACTGTAATTAGTTTATTTCCTAATACATCAATAGGGCATAAGGAAACAGTTATTTCTCTAGGTCTGAATATAGCCAGATAGAGCCATTTCTGTGTGTAGATTTCATTTTGTTTATGTGACTGTTAGGGGCAAAACAGTCTCAATTCAGGGTGTTTTTCTCTTAACTGAATTATTTTTAGCAAAATATTTAATTATTGATTTTGATATTGAGAAAAAGAAAACACAAGTATATAAAGAAATACTTCAAGCTTTTTTCTTCCTCAAGCTCATCTTAAGCCAAATTCTTATTCTTTCAAAGTCTCGACTTCCCTTACTGTTAAAATAGGTATTAAATTAGTAACAAGAAAAAAAGTACATGAATATCACATTCAGTTCAAGCAAGGAATTGTTCGCACTTTAGCAGATTGAGCTGACCTGACTTGAAACTGATGATGTAGTTCTGTAAACCAAAATGGAAGAAAACATTTTGGATGCAGGCTGAAAGTACAACATAGAAAAGATTTTTAAAAAAAAGTATAATATCTATTTGAAACAGTTTGAGCAAATAATTGTACTCGATCACTTTTAAAAGCCTGAAAATGAACTTCTTTACAATGTGTAATGAATATACTAATAGACTAGAGGGGAACACAATTGGTAAAGTCAGATTTCTTCAGGATGAATCACCTGGAGAAAAATATTTATTATCCACGTTCACCAGTTAATCTATTCAAGGTGTTATTGAATGGGTGTGTGAAAGACCAAAAAAACAAATAAATCACTAAAACCAGTCACTAGTGGACAAAAGTGTAAATGGGCAAAACTCAATAAAATACCTTCTATTCCACCAGTGCCTTTATAAAGGCATTTCTGTGTTCCACATATATACAGTGGTAGATCCACAAATTACATTAAGGATAACTAGTTGAAGTCTCCATATACTCTGGAAGAACCTTTTAAACACTTGAACTTTAGAAGATGAAGTGTATTTTCTATATTTCTAGTGAAAAAAATTCTTTTTAAAATTTTATCTTAACTCTATCTGAAAGCAATAAGCAAGAGAGAAAAGCAATTCAAGAAATGACTGTAAGATCAAATACAAAACTAAAAACAATTTAATGACCAAAACCAATTTTTTCTGTAGACAATATAACTAGGAGCAGAGCAGAAAGAGAAGAAATAGAAACTTACAACACCAAATGGAATCTTTCAAGAGTTGACATAAATAGGTGACATATTTCACTGAACTACCATCTAATGTAACAGACCCTAAGTTTTTATTTTCTGACTGTCCTTACAAGATAAAGGTTGTGGTTTTTTTTCATTTTTACAGTCTTCTGCACAGCCTGAGTCCATTGAGGGCTAAATAGGGGTTTAATTTTATATCCACTTCCTTCCCTCTGTACCAACACATCCAAAATAATGCAGCAAGCTTTCCATGTTTTTCAGATGACAGAGATATATCTGACCAAGAATCCATTCCTATCTGGCTGCTTATTCAACAGACAACCCATATCCATGGCCACATCCTCATACCTGCTTTCTCTAGTGGGGACACCTAATTCTCTAGCTGTGTATTTTTCATGTGTACACTCACATTTTCAGATCTGTGCTTACAACCTGAACCAAGGAGGTCTGATGCATTTCCTCTCCATTCCAACATGGAGTGTCTCAGTGAACTGTGCCTACTTTTATCTCAAGGGTATACATTACATATCAAAGATATGGATATGTTAAATTAATGCGCTGCCATGATTTCCATCATTAGCTTTGTCCATTAATTAGGTTTGTTGACAAATTAAATACTCTGGCTAAGAAACATAGTACAAATCCCTTTTTAAAAGAAATCTTGTTCTTTACTCAGTGATGCATTGCTTTATTGACTAAAATGTGTCACACTCCAAAGCCTCAATGTTTTCTGCAGGACACAAAGTTCTGGCAAACAGAAAAAGCAAATTACTTTCATGTTCCGAATTTTTCTCACACTTAGTCACTTGTTTGCTCTTCAGAATGTCCTTCTAAGCAAATATTTTGCTTTTCCTTTCACCCCATATAACCCCAGAAAAGTGAAATTAGGTTCAATGAACTAATAAATTGAACCTCACACTGTTCCATGTTTTTTAAGGTTTCTTTTTTGAGAGTATTAGGTTTTGTTCTATCTATAAATAGATATTACTATCTTCAGTGGTGTAATAACCCCATATTTTAATTTTCTGATGGTAATAAGAAATTTAAAGACACAGGAAATACTTTGGTTGCTTAGAGTGGAACATAAAGTTGTGTCTCAAAGAGAAGAAACAGGAAATCAAAATGTTTATGATACCAATGTTCTGAGAAGTGAGATGTTTATATATTCTTTTAATAAAGATCAGACTGAATCTGAGTTTTTGAAACCTCTGCAAGAATCCAAATAAGTTCTATTATTCAAAATTCTTCATAACTAGTTTTTTGAAATGTAGTCCTAGTTAAAAATATTCAGTGACCTCTTTAGTTTTAAACTATCTGAAGTGTTAGTTTGATAAATGCACTACCTAGTTATTTAAAAATCAGTCACTTCATTTATTGTGCTCATCATAATATCTAAGCAATTAATTCTAAAATAGAGTATCACTGGGATGTATAATACATTGCAATATTAAAATATAAAAGTAGCAAGTAATAAATGAAATACTAAAACTGATAAATTAATTTTTAGAATCAAAAGAGTAACTGTCTTTGAAATTTTATTTATGTTATAAATTCAAACTACATTTTATTACTAATAAATTTTCACAGTCTATGGCTTATCTATGGAACAATAAAACTTTGCAGGGAAACTCTTTCTAAAAGTTACTATGGGTAATAAATATCACTTGTCTAAGAACAACTGAGTATAGCTAGCTAAGAGGAAAGACAACTCCACTGAAGGAACTTATAGAGAAAAGCAAGACTGAAAGAACAGTTGAGTTTTCAATTACACCAGAAGATCAGAATCCCAAGTGGACTGAGTATTGCTAATTGGAAAGACTCTGGAACCGAGAGGATGGAAAGTTTTGTGGCCTAAAAGTCATGATCTATAGTGAAAGATAAAAGAAACTCTTTCAACAAGAAGTGTGTCAGAGATGGTCTGTTTAAAGCCTGTATTTGTCATACAGGAGAGCTCTCTTTGCAAATACCTCTTTAATCTAGAAGATAAAAGGTCCAAATGAACCCAGCAGCTGAAAGGCAGAAAACCTCAGACTACAAAGAAGATGCAACTTTTAAGTAATCAGTAGAATTAACTATTAAAAAAAAAAATTAAAAAAAGCCTTGTCATGAGCCATAAAGGATTCTGTATAATTTGAAAGCTTTCAAAAAGCAGGTTATGCCTCAGAAGTTTCATGCAAGAATTGTGTGAGATTCCTCCTTTTGCTTCTAAAGGCTACAGCCATGAATCCGTCTTAGGGGTTCTTTGGTTTTAATTTTTAAGTAATATAAAATTCCCCTGTAAAATCCTCTTGTAAAAAGACGTACCTGAGTGGTTTAATTTTTAGGAATGCCCTTTAGATCGTCATTATTCTATCTATTTGCAAATGTAAAATGAAAATAATTTTTAAGATAATTCACACAGGGAGATTTAAGATCCTTTATACAAGAAGGCCCTGTATTAATACAAATTTAAAATGTTGACCACAATTGAAATGGAAGTGGAAACAGAACAACTCTTATATATCAGCCAAAACAATTTTTATATTCAAAACTATATTTAAATGCTAAAATAGGTNTCAAACTATATTTAAATGCTAAAATAGGTGTTAAGGTCTCATTTTTTTTTTACAGATATCCAGACTTTTGTGGCAGAACTGAAACACAAAAGATCTAATTTGTAATGGTTTTGTAAAGTCATGAAATGCAAAACAGGATCTATAGATGTGGGTGTTTGGAAAACTGACCCAAAGGATCAGCAGTGAAAAACTGAGAAATCCAGTTTTAGTCTAAATTTTCTGCTCCAGTCCTTGAGAAGTTGGAGTACTTGGTGAACACTGATAAAAAGATACTGATAAAAAGAACCAAGATTCTGAAAGCAAAGCTTTGTTCGCTTGTACA
>WEIT01029755.1:0-24885 GCA_013389985.1 Dryoscopus gambensis | reverse complement strand
CAGGGCACCCTGGTTTTGCCTCTCTGGAGAGCTAGTCCAAATATTCTGTGGCTCCTCATTATAATTTATGCATTTTCTAGAAAATTGGAGTGTTGTGGTACTAACATTAATCCAAATTTTCAAGCTTTGTGTTTTATGAAAGGAGGGTTGGAATTCAAAGAAAGTAGATATTATGAAGAAGGTGAAAGGTTCAATATGGATTTGACCTTGTATTTAAAAATCCAGGAATGATTGCTGTTAGCCTGGTTTTAAGCTTTTGAATCTTTCTGCTTGATGAAGCAATTTTATTCCTTCCCTTGTGTGCCTTTTTGAAGAACATAGGGTAGGGTTTTACATACATCAAGGCTATACTTTGTTTTACAATATTGATTTATTGTTAATTGGACTAGAACCAACTCTGAATACAGATATTTCCACATACTCTCCTGTTACCATTTATAAAATGAGGAAAAATTAGATTATGGGGAAGTGCACTTTTGGATTGGCCTTTTCAGGGACAGAAGCCATGGGATACATTCTCATCTTCATACTTCTCTTTCGCAGGCACTTCACTTGGTGCACAAAAATCCTCCTGCTCCTTGTAGTAGAGGAGCAAGACTTGCCTAGTCCTATGTGGTTTTGCAGATATTGGAAATGTGTTAGCGATTTTGGCACGGGGCATAGTGGTTTACACAGCTGATTTTTATTGTCCAGCAGTTCAAGAACTACTTTTTTATACTTTTTAAGGATTTTGAAGAGAGTTTTTCAAGTAATAGGTCTGATTTTTCTGTCTTTGAGCATTGTTTTTGATATCTCTCTCACCCTGGAAGTCTACCACACCATTTGGAAGCTGATCACAAGGCTCCAAGGGATGTGTCTGCCTATATTTAAATTCAACAGCTATCAGCCTAAATTATTGTGTCTAAAAGTTTATTTATTATAACACGAAGCCATTTTTTACCCTTTCTCTCCCTTGTCTCTTCTTCTTGTCTCCTGCCTTCTTTCTGCTCTCGTTAACAAAGTCTGGCAGACTTTGGTACTCAAAGGTAGATTTGCATTTCCTCTATTTCCAGTCTAAATACATTCCATTTGCTTATGAAATTAATTTTAGACCAAAAAAAAAGTTCCAATTACGTTTTTATACATTTGTGGTAGTGTAATAGAGGTTTTCTTCATCCATCACAGAAGCTTTATGAAGCTTTAGTATTGTATTTATACTCATGTATTTATGGATGAAATGATAATGTCAAGCTGTCTCTTCCATTTGCAAAACATAATTTCTCACTGTAAGCATTTCTTTCTGTTTCTCTGTGCACAGGCTTTAAAAAGCTTATGAAGTACAATTTACAGATCAAGTTCACTCTCTTGCATTGGAGCTATGGATCTCCTAAACATGCGGGTTAAATGCAGCAGGACAAAAGTAGTTTCAACACTGAAGGGGCTAACGCTATCCTAAAAGATCCGGGGAGCGGGTAACTGGCTGTTGAAGCCAAGTGTTGAGTACTTGGGGGTTTTAGGTCAGCATTCTGTGTCTGCTTTCCCTAGACACTATTATTTAGTTTCCTTCTTGAGTGTTCTCTTTGTTTACTGAGTCTAGGACCACGTGAATGTTTGATGACAGCATCAGTGAGGAAGGAGGAAAAGTCTCCAGACCACAGTTTTCTGGAGTGAAGGCTGAGGAAGCCACTAGGCTCAGAGTATGACAATGGTCAGATTATGCCCTCTAGTCTCCTCCCCCTTAAATGCCTGTGTAATTCTCAGGACATTGTCTTCTGGCTTCCTGAAGTTGTTTACTTTCTTGGCAGTCTGGCAGAAATGCAATTGTCATGCTAGTAATTTGTCATGATGTAGTTTGGTAACTTCTGAAAAGAGCTAAAGATGCTGAAGAATCTAAAACATTATGCCTTACAAGGCGGTAATTTACAAACTGATCCTGAAACTATCTGTCTGTCTGTCTATCTATCTAGCTCTACTTGAAATAAATGACACTACCTGCACCTTCTAGCATTAGCTATACAGAGTATTGAAGGTAGCTATGTGGTAAGAATTTTAATTAAAAAACATTCATGTAACTTCACATTTTGCATAACAAAAGATCACAACAGCTGAGAATAGAAAACTGCTATTATCATAAATAAATACATCATGATGAATATTGAACATATCTCTTCAATCTAAATGTAACTACATTTTGTTGTGTATTTCATGTCTTCTTCCTTTCTCTGATTTTCACCTAGGTGGCTCTATTTTAAACAGGCACAATGCAGAAATTAGTAATGTCTGAATATTATCTTGGCTCAGCCTAAAAACAGTGCCAAAAGGTAATCAAATGTTTATGTAGGTCAGCATCATCCCACAAGTGAGCACTGACACTTAGCACTACATACTTTTATGCATTCAAGGTCATCATGAATTCCTTCCTGTTAATATTGTTCATAATAGTCAGTGAGGCACAAGTTTTGCTCCTTGTATTTGAAACAAGATTTTTCTTTTGATACTATATGCTGACTGAGAGCCTTCTGAGCTAGGGTATTGTTTCAGTTATATATGTGTTTAACCATTTAAAACCTGAATAAAACCACTTTATAATATAGCTCCCCATTAGATATATATTTTTAAATCAACTTCATAATTTTTATTTTCTCAGAATTTGAGAAATACAAGACAATAAAATGTCTCAGAAAATAGCAAAGCAGTCCAGGAGTGCATGCATTTATTGGTGTGTTCCTCATAAAATCTGTCACACTGTGATGATTCCCATACAGTATTGAACTCACAAAACAATTTTAACACATCACTGTATTAAGGACTTATCTAGTTCTACATTTTAAAGCACACCTTGAACAAATGTTAGTTTATAATTAGTAAAACAAAAAAGCCAGATCTGTTAAATGAATCAAAAGCCTTGCATTCATACCTCTGAACTGTTAATTAAACCCAAAACACTGGAAACACCTGGAACATCACATAAAGGATTGAGATGAATTACTTCTAAAGAGTTAATTTCCTGTGATTTCTTTGTGAAGAAAAAACCCAGGCCATTTGGTATTTTTAGATTCTTGTGATTGAACATTCTGATTGAACATGAACATGACATTAAATAGCATATGTCAAAGTAGACAAATTCCAGAACGCTAGGAGAGATGTTTAAAAGTGATTAAAATATCATCATCCTTTTCTATTTCCTATCAAAATACAGAATGCAGAGCAGAGGCACGTAAAACCACTTGAAAAGACAGCTTGTCATACTTCTGGATATATTTGGGAAAATAACACATTTCACTGAAATGCCATGGAAAATTAACAAATTAATTATGTATAAGCTGACCTCTTATATCCTTGGGCTCTCACTGCTATCTCATTCTCTCTCAGTTCCACTCTGATACAAATTTAATTGGAAACACAGCTCCTTATGCCTGTTTGATTTTGGGTTTTGTTGTTTTATTTCTGATGCCTTGTATGGGGAGGAAGGAAGCAAGCAGGAAACATGCATTCTCTTTAGTAATTTTTCTTCTGCTTCAAATAAGAAACCTAGTTCTAAAGGAATATGGAATGCAGAAACTGCTGAACTCTGTATTGGCATTAGGATTAGACAGAATTTCTTTGCAGATTGCTCAAAAATAAACCAACAGCATTCCGTAAACAGCATTGATTAAGCACATTACATGCAAGAGACCTTTTAGAGAAGAGCAGATGCAACAAATACATATCATCTGCTGAACTAGTGCACTACACTGCCACTGTAAAGCTTTTTTGCATGTTTTTCTTTAGTGTTTTAGGGACCACTTAAAAATGAATCAAATGATGTAGCAAGAGAAAAGCATCAGCGAGCAAAACTGCATTTTCACCCCTGAAATTCTCTCTTGACTTTGCTTTTCATTAATTTATTTTATTCATTTATTCTCTCTGCTTCTAACGACTTACTATTCATAACATACTTAAAGTATCATTCGCACAGATGCGTAAGCAGTATCAAGTACAGGCTGCACAAGAAACAGCATAAACCATAGCAGAAACTTTTTAAAACCAAATGTCCTTGAACTCTTTACTGCTTACATGCTCTTCCTTCATGCTGCTGGAGGTGTCCCGAGGCCACGCTTGTCAGAGCACTGTGGGGAGCCACAAGCAGCCTCATCACGTAGCGCCAGACAGGAACACTTAGTGAGCCTGTTCTTCCTCTTTCCTAATGCTGCAGCAGCTTGCGTGAGTGCTGTAGGAAGGAACATGTCTGTTGTATGATGAAGGCATGTGCCCATGAATTGGGCAGAGGTGATTTGAGGTCCTAGTGGGGAAGGGTAATAATTGCTGATTTTTCCAGAGATTTGCAGTGTGTACTGGTGGTGTACCACAGGCCAAGTCTGGAGTCTAACTTCATTCTCCAAGGAAACCCTTCTATGCTGTCAGTTGCGCATACATTTTCCTTTCCCCTTGTGTTGCATTCTCTGTCAGTTCAGAAATAAAGTTAGCTGGTGTAAGACAGCAGATATCCTATATCCTTCAGGCTTAACCTGACCTTTAGAGATTAAATTAACACACTTTATCAGTAGTAGTATTTTTTCTCTCTTTAGATTCCCTGGCCCTGCCTGGTCCCACAATATTATTGATGCTTTTCTGAAACAATTATGTAAACTGTTATGTAAAATTTCCACTTTACGCTAAGCCATAAGGCAATAGCTGTGGGGAATAACAGCACAGATGCTTGAACATTGTGAATCCAGTGCTTTAGACTCTGAATTTTGGAGGGAGGTGTGAAGGGAGATAGAGGTGCCCTGGAGTGTGATAGAGAAATGCCAGAGGAAGGAGAGAGGGTTGTTTGATGGGAAAGAGGTGTGTGTGCTGTACAGCACAGCCCCTCTGGGGATGGACCCTGGGGCTTGCGGGGTGGCTGCTGCTGTTGCATAGAGTCCTAAAGCAGAAGAGACACCGCTGCCCTCTATTATGGACTCAGCCGACGGTTATAGTGCCAGCAATCGGAACGCAGTAAAACGTTCTCTTACTGACAAGTTGGGACTGCTGGGAAAAAAATAGTATTTTCCCCCTAAATTCTAGAAATGCAAACTGATAAATTTTGGTGAAGTGAAAATTAGTTTCCAAACCTTCAGCTTCAGTATTTTCACAGTTTATTTTGCAGCAATGTTTTTTCTTATCTGCTCAGCTGCAAGCGAATGTAAGTATGTGCAAGTTAGGGAATAAGAGATGGAAAGATTTCAGCAATGAGAGTATTTAGAATCTGACGAATCAGGCCACTTTGAAGCTTCAAAGAGAACTATACTAGAGTGACATTTAGTGACAATACATATTGCCAGCACCTTGTTTGTAAAATTTATTAATAACTGTCACCACTTCAGAGCAGTCAAATCTTATTAACAAGCTTATCCTAAATTAATCCTAAATTAATAGAGCTGTACAGTTAGTGCTGATGGATGTGGTCATAGTCACCGAGACTGAGATATCAGGTTATAGAGCTCTTTGGTGAGAGAAAATGGAAGCATTGTGGGTAAAGCCAGTCTTCCCCATTTTTCCTCTCCCACTGTAGGTGTTTCTATATTCCTTGCCCATTTTGTTATTATGTCTTATACTTATCTGTGTTACAGAATGGTTATACATGATGATAGTGTATGTTTGTGTTAATTTAGAACACCTATGCTTGTATTCAAGAGAAGCAAATATCAATTATAATCTGCTCAATATATTTGTACTTTATGGGTTAAGCTCTTGCTACAGCAGTGAAGCATCTTTTTCTTCATTTATTTTTGTAGCAAATGTAGTCTGTGATTTTCCTGCTGTCTAAGCTTTTCTAATGTAAAATTTTTAGGTACTTGTTTTGGCAAAAATGGTACACACTCAGTTTATGTTAGTGCCTGAGAAGAGCAGAGATTACCAAAAGATCCTCTGTAATACAGAGGGGAACACTTCATGGTAGGCCTGTGTGGGTTCCCGGGATTCAAGCAGAAAAAGAGCTTCATTCCTGAAGGGAAAAAATATTTCCCTCTCTAGCTTCAAGAAGAGGCTGTTCAGATAAGCTGAGTGGGCAGGGCAAAAGAGAAAGCTCAGGCCTTGAGAATCAGGGGGTACTGATAACTTCTCATTGTAGTTTGAATTCTGGACATTCTTGTTCAGTATGTCTCAAGAACAGAATGGCTTTTTTGTCTTTCTCCATATTTCTTAGCTTTTATGATCTTGTTAGAGTGTGAAGTGTTTCATTTGTACACTCTGTGGGCTTGTACGACTTAGTGCCTTATACTACTGAAGTTTTGGACTCTGAGGGCTCTAACTTGGTGGTATGTGGCTTTCTGAGCATCTAAGGCACTGTGATTTCACCATGAGCTGGTCTCATGGCATCTGTATCCTAACGATTTACAGGACAAAGAGCTTCTTTACACTCTAGATGAGTAATACTAGAAACTGCTGTAGTATAAGTCTCATAGCTAACAAAAGCCCTGTCTGGATCAATACAAAAAGGGCTTCCCATGAAAAAAGTTTATGGGTACCGAGATAAAATTTAGAACCAGGTGCTTATTTAATCTGTGTGTGTTTGTAATACAGATGTCTCAAAAGATCATCTCAAACTGAATAATTTAATAACCTGAAAAAATTTTCTGTTGTTTCCTTACTGCTTGTTTCATTTTATCTTTCCTTCAGTGCTCTTATTTAATAAATAAAAATTATTAGCCTTATGCTTATCACTTATTTTACTTGTGTTGTTTGTTGGCAAGATTGTAACTGTTGTGACTCTTCTTGGTTTTTTTCCAATTTCAACATCTACTACAACATGTTGTAAAAATATTTACATAGAAATGTATGGTAAAGACACAAAGAAGGCAAAGAAGTAGGAAATTTTTATTTCAGCTTAGACTTTTTCATATGTATCCAACTGAAAGCTTCTTTAAAACGTGCAGTGTCCTGAACTCTGTCACAATTTAAAATGAGATCATTTTATATTCCTTTTGCTTGACAATTGCTAAATGAGATCTGGAGCAAGCACAGCTTTGATATCACCTTCAGACACAAATTTTGTGTCTAAGAACAGCTGATACATTTTTAGCTCTTCCCCTCAGCACTTCCTATGACTAATCCCTGTAGCATTCTCTTGTCTTCCCAGTTTTTAGTTTTCTTACCTGCCCCCATAATTATTGGCCATTTTTCTGTGTCTCAGCTGGGCTATCTCATGTTGTGCTTTTTAACACTGTGCTTTGAATAGCAGCTTTCTCTAATGTCTTGGTACTTTTTCTAGTCATTGTGGTTTTGATTTTTAAAATTATGCTTATTTTTGCCAAGAAAAAAAAATACTGAAACCAACCAAAACTTTGAAAAGACAGTCTAGACAATATTATAAAGATGCAACAAATTCCGTATTGCTTTACTTGGCCTACAAATTCTTCAGTACTACAAATACCATGAAATTACAAAGGAAAATTTTCTTTCATGTGCTCTGTTTCTTTTTTTTAGAGGAACGTTCCCCCACCAGAACACTTGGTATCTACTTGCCAGTTAAAACCAGTTAGTTTTCAGTCACCCCTGGTGACAGTCATATGGAGTGACTGCATGTAGGTTATGGATTCTTAGAACGAATTGTGTTGGAAGGGACCTTAAAGATCTGTGGGCAGGGACACCTCCCACTAGACCAGGTTGCTCCAACCCCATCCAGCCTGGCTCTGAACACTGCCAGAAGAGGAGCATCCACAACATCTCTGGGAAACCTGTTCCAGTGCCTCACCACCCTCACAGGGAAGAATTTCTTTCTAATGCCTAACCTAAACCTACTCCCTCTCAGTTTAAAGGCAATCCCCCCTGTCCTACCACTACATGGCCTTGTAGACGTTTAGAAATTTCTGCTTGTCCAAGTAGCGTGACCTCAGATAATCCTGCTGGGAGAAAGTGAGGGAACACATCCCTGTGAGCTCATTGCCTACCTGACAGTGAGCTTTACTGCAGGCAAATCTGGCTGATTTTTCTTTCCCCTGTTTCTTTCCCCAGGCTAATATGTCAAGGTATAGAACCAGCTCATTTTGTTGCAAACACAACAGGTATTGTCGTTGTGTTCTGATTGTGAATTTCCATATTTTAATCTGATTATACATTTCTCTAAGTTTGTGCAGTCTTGAAGGGAAAGAGAAGTTTAGCAAAAGTAAGCTATGTAAAAGCATGAATGATAAATACTTTATTTTTTTTACTCCTGAGGGCTCACTCCTGTTACTGGAGTGGTCTGCTCACTTAAGAAGCTTTTACGATCACAGTGTTGTGCCAGAGAAATTATGATTTTAGTAAGGAAGGTGAGTTGTTAAATGCCCTAAAATGGCAGGTAATTTAGGGTGATAACCAACAGAGTTACAAGGGCAAATATGTTGGCTTATGATGCAATATTTCTGACAAGTGTATTTCCCACTGTACTTTCTTGTGTTACATCTAACCATGTTTATAGATGTGTTTTTCGTTTATTTTAGAATGCTGCAACGCTGTCACCCGAGTCAGTATATTTTAAAATCATTTTTGTAAGTGAGCTTCTGCAATTGCAAATATTGAAATTATTTGGAATTGAGGAGGCTAGTCATAGTAAACTGATGCATTTTTTTGTTTTTTGTGAAGAATCTTATTGAAGTGAAATGCTTGTTTAGACTTCTGATTGGACTAAAGCTGGAATCCTAGAAAAGCAAAGCTGCTTTTGTTGTTCCAACTAGAAATTTGACTAACAATTGGAAATCCTAGCCAATTGGTTCCTTTGACAGGATTCCCTCACTCTGAAACAAGCAAGATCAGGTCATCCTCTCACCTCTAAGAATTTTCCATATAAGTCCAAGTTCAGATGTGGTAGCAAGTAAAGAAAATTGTATTTCTGCTAGTTGTGGCAGAAAGTGAGTCTGGGAAGAAACTGGTAGAGGCAGATTGGAATTCTCTTGAACTTGGGAAGAAAATAGAAGATCCTTCGTTGATCCCAGAGAAGAATATGTATAAATCTAAACTGAGAGTAAGAAAAGGGTGCATGAGGTTAGAGGGAGCATGTCAAGCAGAAGGTCTATAACGACATGTATTGCACCAATGTAACTGAACTGATGCAGCACACTGCCACACTGCAGGTCAGATACACTTTGGGGAGTACCATAGATTGCTAAAACTCCAATTAAGCTCCAAATGTCTATTTCTGTGCATTTCCTTTTCATTGCAAGTAGTCTAGATATTTATAAGCAAAGATAAACACTCTGTCATACTCTGTCTCTTCTTTTGTCTGTACTTCCATATTATCAATCCAGTTGTCCTTTCTATCCTGTCTTTTTTAGATCAGCAGATCTTGTCCTGCAATGATTTCCTTTCCTCCATCTCTTAATTTGCTTAGAGAGTTGAGAGTTCCTCAGAAAGAGATCTTGTCAGGACCTTGAAATCCTTCTCTGGTCACAATAAATGAAAAATTGTGTAATAATTTAATTAAAAAGTATGCATTATATATGCACACATATTGCGGACCTCTGTTGTGCCCCCAGCAGGAGTATTCACAAGGTAGGTGAAAATAGAAGCATTTAATAGCTTTAAGTTATGGCCATATGTTTCCAATAGAAGTAAGAAAGGCTATTTCAAATTTAATGTTTTCAGAATTCAAAAGCCTATGGCACATGTTTACCATCAGGCAGTAGAAATAGATAGCTCCCTAGAGAACTGGCAGTGGCAACCTCCGAATCATTTGTTCTTGTTCAAACGGTGTGTTATGAAGAAGGGATTGTGGGAGATGATATGAATCATAGTCCATATCCTCCCCATAAAAAGAATAGCAATTATTCAGGGACAATATTGAGTCAGCTACATGTTGTGAGAGGTGCTCTGTTTTTGCACTCTGCAGCCAGAGCCATTGACTGCGGCAAATCACTGACCAGTTTAAAGATCCACAAATCAATGTCAGAGCCTGTAATTCATCGCAACGTCCTAAAAGGGAGCTGACAATTTGTTCTGAAAGGAGTTTTCTCCTCCAAGGTGGCATGGTGGTAATACTAATGCAGGGAATTACTGGGTCACACCGACAGTCACGCCTGGCAGGGTCACCCAGGTTTCTAGTGGCTAAATGCCGTATTCATAAGAAAGTGTGAATCTTATTTTCATGCATTTAGAAAATGTAGGTCAAAAGCCTAATTCCTGGTACAACCCCATGGACTTCAGCTGGATTTCTACCAAGAATGAGTTTGCTTCCCACAAACTTTCTGGCTTTGTAACTATTTTAACTAGATGAATCATGCTTTATACATGTTTAATAATCATTGTAGGAGGGCATCATGGTGTGTTCCAACTTATTTTATTATTTTCAGAAAAATTGGCAAATATTTAATCTTCCTCAGAAGGCAATTTCACATTTTCCCAGTATGTGGTGCTAAACAAGAGGGTGTTTCAACTGGAATGCTGCAGTGAAAATGTTCCTAACACAAATGTGATAAATTTAAAAGAAAAAAGATGGATTAATGGCATTGAATCTAATGATGCTGCTTTTAGCTTAAGTAGCTGCTATGATTTTAACAAAGGTACCATAAATAAGGAACTTAAGAAAGTGCAGGGTAAATGAGACCTTGTCATACTATTCTGGATTATCATCAAAGTAAGTTTTAATGTTACTAAATGATCTTTAGACACAAAAGATCAAAATTAATATGTTTTTCAATAATTTTATTGATTCTTTTCTGCTAAGGTGTCAGTTTAAAAATAGCATTGTGCTTAGTTTTTATATTTCAGTTCTCATTAATAGGTGAGGAAGAAGGTAAGTATTACCATTTTCTCACTTTGTATGTAAAAAACTATGGTTTTCTTTATGTAACTCATCAGCAGAATGGAGACAAAAACACAATTCTGTTAAGTTGCCTCTAGTACACAATCCAACAAACCACTTTTAAATTAAGTTCTGTAGGTTATTAACATGATTCAATTCAATTATGAAATTCTCTTTAATATTCAGGAAGAAACCTGCAGGCTATCCTGCAGAAGCACTTATGCAACAGCTGGTAGAACACATAAGCACCTTTTATATTGCTTGATGTAAAGGCTCAGCACTCTTCATGATCTCCCCTCATATTCCATGCCATAGGAAATGGAGTCAGCTGCTTTGTGATTTGCAGATGATTCATTTAACTACTTCATCACTATCTTAAGTGTTTCTCTCCTGCTTCACAGGGTCTTCATTTGTATTGATGGCTGCAGTATAAACTCCAGGGAAAAATCCAGCCATATAAATACAGCTGTGGTCTGAGTGTAATGGAGTCTGCTTTAAACCAGACAAAAATTAGACCAGAAAAACTATCTGTTCGTAATTTTGATTAATTAATTTTTAGGTTAAATTCACTGGAGGCAGTTTCTGATCTCAGTTGTGCTTATTTTAGGCTGCTCTAGCCTTTACTATATAGCTCACATTTCTCATCAGTATGAGGAAGGAACCTGTTGTTCATAGAGTGGCGTGGTTTGTATTTATCTTCATACTTCATCACACATATTTCTTTCTTCAATGAATACAAAGTGTATTTTTCCATTTAATGTGTTGGGTTGAAGTCTGATTTTTGTAATAGTTTTTTTGGTTTAATGGTAGGAATTCAGCACTAATATTAACAACCAATGAACCAGAAAGCCTTCCTATAAGCTTAGGAAGATAATAAATGAAAGCAAGTGTCAGTCTCTTGTGATGTTCTTCAAAGCCAGTGTATAAGGAAGTCAATGACTGATGTTTTGCCATCTAATCAATAAATCACATTTGCAGAAGTTATAGTAGTTTCAAAAGAAATGTTTTACTGACTTTTCTGAGTATACAAATAAGGGATGGAAATAAAACTTACAGACCAGTGAGGTCACAATCCCTTTGTGTATAGCACAGGAAAACTGAATCTGGAATAATACCTTCTGTGTTGGGCAGCAGTGAAGCAGGATCATGAAGATTAATTGGAAATAATTCATGGGAAAGCAAAAATATGTTATCTTGCACTATATATATACTTGAAAGCTGTGAAAGAGCTATGTGTGTGGCTAAGATACTACTTGCTGAAAGATAATAAAGATATTCCAACTAATATTTTAAGCCAGAGAAAGATGTTGAGAATGGTCCAGGCAGCAGGAGGCATTGGCAGAAGTCAGCAGCAGCACTGATGTTACAAGAGGCAATGTATATCCATTAGTGACATGCATCTTTGGCATGAAGGGCAGGGAGTTAACTGCAGGTTGCTGTGATTTCCTCCTGCTGCAGAAAGTGACTGTGCAATTCAGATTGGCCCAAAATAGTTGTCAGGGGAGAATAGTGACCATTAATGAATGATACCCAGACTCCTGAGTTTGACTGATGTTCTGAAAAGGACAGAGAAGCTGCTTGGAGCTGAAAGTCTGGATTCTCCCAGCAAGCCATTGGACTGATCATTACATGCTGTGCCTGAGAAAGACATCGTATCTATTATATAGCTGTGTACTTCTGGAGGAATCAAGCCAATTAACTTGATCAGAACTGTCAGGGAATGAGAAAAAGAGCTGCAATAAGTTATAGGGAAAATACTAAATTCCCCTAGATTACATAGCATTTACCCGAGGGAAGGAGTTAAAGCCATTGTAAGGCACTTGTGGTATATGACTGAATGATTGGAAAGTGCAGGAGAAGCTTCTTGCATAAATCAAGCTTCAAAAGAATTGAAGAGGCAGTCAGGTCTCTATGATCTAGCTGGTCCCAATTCCAGGTTTATGGACAGCTTATTTGCTTGAGAGCATGACTACAAAGTTTTTGTTTATATGTCTTTGCCCAACTGTGGGCTGCGACTTGTGCAGTAGGGCTGTACACAAGAAAGGGATAAATAATGTCCAAATTAGAAAAAAGTATATACATCTCTACATTATTTACCTACAGTCCAAACTGACACTGATATCAAATATACATCTGTTGTTAAATTCCAAGACTCCCAAATTGACCAAAGCCACTCAGGTTTCAAAATCAGATGAAAAAAGATCACACAGAATTGTGTGTAGTGTCATTATTTTTGTTTCAAATGTGTGAGGGTAAACTGTTTATCTCCTAGATTTAGGAATTATGTGTAATCAGTGTGTTAGCTGATGTAACTGGACTTTACCTTGAGCAATGGAGTCAATTATGAATGGCTGCATTCTTTCCTTTCATATATCAGATCACAGTGCAGTGTGGTAAGAAGTGGAGTCAAGAGCTGTCAGCTGCATTTTCCCTTGCTCAGTTTACTGCAATGTGATGCCGAACTGAGAATAATATTTCCACTATTTATATACTACTAAGACTTCCACTTCCTTCAGTCATGGAGCAGTAGCCACAACAGTCTATGTATAAGGTAGAAGTTTTATGCAAAAAATGACTTTTTGGCCCTAGTACTAATGCTGATCGAATAGGACAAACTTTTGAGTGCTTCAGATTTTGTTCATGCCATTGGAAACTGGGAGCTAGGTTGACTAAAAGTTAATAGGCTACAGTTGAACTTGGAGTAAAGTCGTACTAAGTTCTATGAAAACACACTTTTAGGTATGTTGCTCTTGAATTACTTTGATTATGAGAATCTCTTAGCCATCAATACTAAATTATCTTTGATGTGAGGGTCTAATGTGGTTAATGACTGCTTGCAGAGGCCAGTAAATGACTGTGGACCTTTCAATTCTCTCTAGCAAGTGGAAAGTTCTTTTGCTCTCTGTTGTTGCATAGGTTGATTGCTCACTCATGGTTAAGTCATCAGATGGAGTTTTATAATGACTTTTTAGTTAATATCTGTACAGCAGAGTAAGTATGTTATATCTGTGGTAAGTGTTCCATGAATAGCATCACATCATTGATACCTGCTTTTTTAGCTGGGTCAGTCACTACAGCACATAGCCAAAATTTGCGTCTATAGTTGAATTATTCTGTTTGTTCTTCTCTGAGACAGCAGCTGTAGTGCACGTTTGAATTGTCATACTTCGCTCACTTGGCTGTGGTATGAGATGGATAGGTGCACTGCAGTTATAAACAGAGGAAGGAAAGACTTGCTAGCTATGGAGATTATCTATAAAGTATCTATGCTTCTGGTAATAGTAATGGATGTTTACAAGGCTCTAGAGCAGTCACTGGCCAGTACTAGTTTCGTACAGGAGAATCTTTCCAGGGACTTGAAAGTGGCAGGCTCTCTGAATTCAGTTTAAAAAAAAGAATGTGAACTTTATTTTATTTTCCACGAAACCTGTGATTTGTTTCATAATTTATATTAAGGCACGTGCTTAGGTGCTTTTCTCTCTGAAAGCCTGTGTACATGAGAGCAGAATTCTAAATTTCAGGCATTACAAGAACCTTAGGCATCTCCCTTCTGGAGTATGTCATAGAATCATAGGGTAATTTGGGTTTAAGGGGACCCTAAAGATCACCTAGTTCCAACCCCCTGCCATGGGCAGGGACATGTGCCACTAGACCAGATTCCTCAAACCCCATCTGCCCTGGCCTTGAACACTGCCACGGGTGGGGCATCCACAGCTTCTCTGGATAACCTATTCCAGTGCCTCACCACCCTCACAGTGAGGGATTTCTTCCTAATATCTAATGCAAATCTGCCTTCTTTCAATTTGAAGCAATTCCAGGTGATGTGAGCTGGTTTCCGAGCAATTTAATTTCTTAATCACTAGGCTGATTAGGATGACAAGGGTGTTTTCAAAATAACCCTAGTTTTGTCATCTCTGTTTCTTTAAAAAAATAAATAATTTTTTAAAAAGGGAATTTCTAGATATTACTCTTTCTACTGGGCATATTCCTTATGGATATAAAAGTATGCTTTTCTAGCCGACCAAACCTTAATAATAATAATAAAAAAATCCCTTACTGGAAGAAGAAAAGAGGAGTAAATGCAATATCAAAAATGGTTAATTTCTTGTAGAGACACTTGTCAAGATTTTATGTTCCAGTCTCAAAGTTTTATAAGGGATAAATGTAGCCAATTAGTAGAAAAATAGTAGATCTGTAAATAATTTACATTCTCACTTTAGTGAATCCATCTGGGACAAACAGATTCCTGCTAATATAGTTAGAAAGCAAGCTGGATAAAAAATACCATCTTCAGAGCACTAGCAGTACAACTGAAAATACTGTGCTAAATACAGATCATTATTACAGAACAGAATGGTTGCATAAACAGTATATTGTTGGTTTGTGTGGGTGAGATCTTATGTGGTAATCTCCCCACTTTTTAAAATACAGTTTTAATCTTATGCCAAATAAGACTGCCGCCTTGCTTTTCCACCAGCAGAGCTGAAGTCCAGGTTGGTGGCTCTGGTGATGTCAGGTTATGCCAGCAGAAGTTTTGCTTTGACTGGAAAGCTGGGCACTGTTTATATACTAAAGTTACTTTGAGATGATTTACTGTGTGCTTATTAATGTGCTGATGAAAGCCAACATGCAAATGTTATTGATCTATGGGCGAGCCGTTATCAAATGATAAGGAATTAAAGCCAGGAATACATACTGATTGCTTTTGTTCAAACTTGTATTTTGCTAATTTAAGTTTATTGTTTTTTATACAGCACTTGTAATCTTTGTTTAGGGGAGATTATAAATCCACCATATGTGTGTTCGCTTTTCAGATGGTTTTTTTTTCTATAGGTATGTAAAAAGTCACATGTTGAAGAAATATTTGAAATAGTAAATCTGAGCAGAGCATTTGATATAGCAAAGACAAATGTACATGGCTGGGAGAAGGAAGCAGAACTCTTGATCTAGAAAAAGGCACCAAATTTGGACTATTAAGACAGAAAAGGAGCATAAAGTTGTAGTGTAGGTGAGAAATTTTAATTTAAGAAAGCATTTTTCAGGTAAATGAAAGAACTATTACATTTTTCTATGTAAATAGAGACTTTAATACAAATGGTATACATTTAATTAATTTAAATGTGCTTTTGAATAAAACTGTAGACACAGTTTATTAAAAAATATTCATATTATGCTAATTTGTATCTGCTAGGTATTCACTGTTTCCCATGCATATATGAAGTATTCATTTAGAACTTGAACAATAATGAATTTCAGTGTTTAAATGATGACATTCTCTTATGGTAATTAAAGGGTACACCTAGCAATTTTGATCTTGATCCAGCAAGATGTATGGAAGTATTTTGTGGTAGTGATATTGTATTGCTAATGATTTCCAGAGTTCCTTTATTCATCTAAAGAATATATGAAGGGTAGTTTTGATGATGGGGTATGATTTATTATAATTTAAGAAGTTACTGTTTCTCTGCTCTCTGAATTTCATTGCTTTGTGGAACTTGTGTTGAGGAGTTTTTCCACCCCCCTGCTTCTCAGCTCCTGTGGGATGTCAGTGTTATAACTTAATGAAAGTTCTGGCACTTCCTCACACTTGGCTTCAACAACTCTGGTATGAAACATTTTCACTGCAGGGTTTCTCTGAATTATTATCAAAGGAGAAAAAGAGACACTCTATCATTAAGATCAAAGTATGAAAAATACTCTATTCTTTAGGACTACCTTTAAAGAGCAGAATTCATGCTAGTAAAACAATTATTTTATATCAAATGAACAATGACAAATAATTATATTTGCTGTGAAGCTCCTGGTGTAAGGTGTATCCAACAATGCAAAAAACCCTGAGTAAAACTGGAAGAAGCAATTATGACGCTAACAAGGCTAATTAGTTGAAACAGTGCTTGCAGATACCTGAACTCTTTCAGGATTTGGCTGCACATAGCCAAAACTAAAGAAATGGTGAACGTAAATGATATCTTAGGCCCTGCAGTGTAATGACCATAAGGGAAGTGATCAGTTATGCTTGAGTTTTGTTAGACTCCAGTACAACTGCACAGAGGAGTGAGCTGCAATTGTTTGTAGAATAGAAGGCTGTAGTGACAAAGATGCACTCACAGATGCATTTTGTTGAGATTGCAGTGTAAAATCTTCCTGAAAAAAAGAAAAACTTGCTCTGACTTGAATTCCTAAATCACTTGGAAAATTCTTAAAATTTAAACTTTCCTGTTCTCATACACTGGACAGTTATAGAGTTGTGTTTTCTGATTTATTACATCTCCAGTTGTTTTATTTCATTGGTGGAAAAAGTGATATTAACTGACCACTCATTCCATACCAAAAAACCTTTTAAAGCCATTACCATCGTTTAAGTTTAATCAGGAATATAAAGGGTTTGAAACTTTCGATGCACTTCCTGTGAATTATACATGCAGTAACTTATAAGCACCATGGGTGCCTCAAATTTCCTCTGCAATTTTTTATATTTTAAATTATTATTATTTACTCTCTTCTGGCTGTTTACATTATTTTGGATTCTCACTTATTTATTCTTTCTGCAGCAACTTAATGAAGGTATTAAATGGTTTATTTCAGTAGAAGTAGATAAAAGCACACCACAGCCTCTACTATAAATTGAAAACTTTAGTATGTCTGCAGCATTCTCACAGTGACATCCCATAAGGGAGAAATAACCTTTCCCTTTTAAATTAAGTAAGAATAGAATAGATCCAGTAGTCTCAAGAGTCCAGGCTGTGTGTATGTGTATGTATAGTACTTTGAGTACAGTACATGAAAGAAAGCTAAATGCAACTTTAGGACATTGATTATTTTACCACTGGGCTGTGTTGGCTGTTTACTACCTTAGTGGTAATCCTCACATGAGAGATTTTTTTCCTCTTGCTGTCTGAGCTACGCTTGAAATTTGGAAGTTGAATATAAGAAATGAAAAATTAGGATGATGCATTAATATGTTAACAGTAGAGAAGCATCAGCACCAGCACAAAGCATAGATCACAGCTGGAAAAAGACTTGAGGCTTTGTGGGTATTTTCCGTGTTTCATCAGGCTAAAAGAAAAATTTTTTTTAGCCTAAGCCTAGTCCCATGTATGTGACATGCCTCAGAGTTATTCTGTGATACCTTTGTAAGATTAATCAATAGAAGATGAAGTCTGGGGGTGCTTATGACAATCTGGACTATGACAGAGGCAATATGAAGACAGCATCTTTACAAATGTGCCATAAATCTTAGTGGGTCACATGCTGCACGAAGGAAAAGAAGGTCTTATAAGAAGTAATTTTAACAGAATTTTTAACCTTTATTAGGTGCATGTAAGAGTAAATAATTCAATTTAATAAGAGTCCCTGGAAAATACTTTCTTATCTCTGTGGATACTAGCTTTAAGGTTTGTGTGGGAGAGTCAAACTGATAAATAATGTAAAAATAAATATAAGTGCATCCTCTTCACGATTTTCAGAGTGTTTGGAATTGATCACCGTCCTGTTCAAATCAAAACAGTGAATTGTTCCATTTAATGTTATTTTTAAAATTCTGTGCTTTGCACATCTGTGAGTTGAATTTAACTTGAAATTACTTGAGAATATGGCTCAGTGCCTTCATTGAAGATGTCCTTGTTACCTGCATCTGGAAGGGTCTGGAGATGTTTTAAAATACCAGTAATCCTAAATTCCTGCATTAAGATTAATTCTGTGCTCTACACGTTTAAAAACATGAGAAATTGCAGTAGTTGAAAGTCGTGTGTAGAACTGGACTCTTTTAGGAGCTACAAATAAAATTAAGACCTTGATACTTGTTGGGTTTTTTCTGCAGATATAAAATGATAGTTTCTCTACACTGATCTAAATCATCTGATGTTGTCAGTGAATGAATAAGTGGCTGTGTGTCAGCTTGTGACAAAAATGTAATGGACAGACATATTCACACAAGAGCTTAAAGATCCTGCTCTCTTACTATTGTTCCAGATGAACATATTCCATAACAGAAAAAACCCCACAATTACTTAGTAGAAATAGATCTGTATATTTCTGGAATTTGACACAAAACACCATCAGCTGAACTTCTCTTTTTAAATCCTTTCCAACAGAAATAATTTACAATTTTTATTTAGAAGGAAATGGGCCATGGCTCTGTTTGTATCTGCAGTCTGCATTACTTTTGTTCACTTGTAAATGAATGCTGACAGAACTTAGCCAAAATGGGAAATGCTGGCCAATACTGTTTAGACTAACAATATAAATTAGAGCTCGAGAGCTCTCAGCATCCACAAGGCATGTAATTAACCACTCAGCAGCCTCCTACCACCACTTACTCAGTTTTTACATACCACTAGTGACAAAGTTAATTGCCATGGCTCTTCTACTGGAACATGTGCACAGGAGCCCTTCTCTGTGTGAAGCTGCCCCGTGGGTTGCGGTTACTCTTACTGGGGTAGATGCTGGTAGCCCCTGATGACCAACAGGAGGCACTGCCACACCACGGGGTGAGCAAACACAGGCGTGGGCAGGGTTTGTCTTAGCTCCCAGCCCAAACCGCTGGGACAGACACAAGGTGGGTGACGCATTTTACCAACAATCAAAGTGACTGCTGGGGGGAATGAGATGCCTTGATGACAAAGTAAAAGGAGAATGGAATGAAGTGAATATACTGCAGAGAAAGAGAGAAAAGGAGAAGACAAGCTCAGAACAGCCACTTACAGAACATGGGGAGAAAGAACAGAGGCATAATCCTAGAGACTCTCAGAGTGCCTGCTGCTATTGTTGGGCAGCTTCTGTGCCTGTTATTTTCAATTTAAATTTACTTCCCCAACAGCATGTACAGAAAGAGCTTCTAGTGTCCCTGAAGTAGAGGAAGGATTTTCCTTCCTATCTTGGCTTTTTTGCTATGCAGAGTTTTTTGTATTAAAATTGAATTAATAATAAGTTACTTAATGATATGTTACGACATGAAATTTTACTCTGCATCATACCAGTATCAATCAGATGTTACTGACTTCAATTTGCCTTCCTTTTTTTTTTTTCTTTTTTTTTTTTCCTGTATGAATGTACCCAGACCAAATTTTCTAAACAAAGTTTAGACCCATTGGTTCCTAAGAATAGAGCTTTGAATTGCTCTTTGGAGATACAATAAATTGTGTTTGTGCTACCATTTACACTATGGGTAAAATTACAGCAGATGGGCCTCCAAATGAGATGTCAGAAAGTGTTGTGATGTGATGCTCAGAATTTTGATGGTGGAAAACAGCAGACTGTGAAAAACAATGTATCATCTTTAATCAATTTATCTCTTATTTTGACTGCCACAGTCTGGAATGCAGTGAAATAGCACTGAATGATTTCATGGGCACCAGACACAATGGTAATTTTATTTTTACTTCCTAAGATGTAGTGAACCTATTAAGTACATCACACAGCAACGGAAAATTTTGCGAGAGGACAATAATCATATGTTCAGGTAACAATCAGAATACATGCCAGTATCTGAACTGTTGACATTTTGTATAAATTCGCGATCAACTTCAGAGAAAAAGTTGCAGTTCACAAGAGGGAACTGTGAAATGGTTCATCAGAGAGATAAGGAAAATACATGGACCCCTCCCATTGTGAAAGCTCAGTAAAAGATGTGTATACAGTTTGACAGGAAAGGGACAAGACATGGACAGAACACTCTGAGCATTCAGTCAGTGTAGTCTGGCACAAATACAGAACTACTGCCAGACAGGCATCAGACCAAACCAGGAGGACAGGCATTTTATCATCTTTATGTCATTATATACCCACCTTCTTTCCTACTTCTGAAAGGCAGAGGAGTAGCAAAGGAGATGATATACAGTCCTGTGTAGGAATTAGAGGTGGTAGATGTACAGCATATTTTGAACCATTGTCTAGATTGGCTGGTAAGTCAAGGGAAGTGATTTAATTTTTATCCTACATAAACCCATTCTTTGCCCTTTTCATATTAGTTACTGGGTATTTCAAAATGTAACAGGAATGTCAAATGAGTTAGCCTTCATTGCTCAGATGATGTGCCAGGTTTCAAGAGCAAAGAATTGGCCTCTTTTCTGCTCCACTAGCTCCACTGGTATCACAAGGACAGTGTAATTATTTACTCATCTTGGTGGGAAAGATCAGTTCCACTCCACTTTGTGCTTCCTCTGCTTCATACCTGTAAGCAACGGGTCATTCCTATCATTAGGAAGACTTTAACATTATACATATACTAGACAGGCATGAGACTGCCCAGAAACTAACAATGTAGTATCTAGTAATTTTTCCTGGATTCAATTTTTTTTCCCAGACTGAGACTGGCTCCTTGGTCAGCCCATACTATTGTATGTTGCAGAGCATTTCATAGCAGTGAAATAGTTTGTAAACATTTTCTTAATTCCTACTGTATTAATAAGCTGGTGCTATAATATGTAGAGCTTTAAGTACTAACTGTTGGATCTAATCTTCAAGTTAAATCATGAAAGGATAGTACAGCTTGTTTGCAACCCCCTTTTTACCCCTCACTTATACAGTACCCCCGTCTGGTCAGTCATTAAAAAGACATTCGGGATCTTCATGATAGTCTTCATATGATGGAATGGAAGATGCTGTAAAATATTGTATTCATATGTGAAATAGGTATTTCATTCAATAAATGATAAACAGCCTGGCAGGAGAGAGGAAGCACAGTGGGTTTTTTTTCCTTTTTCTTTTTTAAGAAGAAAACTTTAAAACTTTTCTTCTTCGTATTCCATGTGTTCAGCATCATGATGAAACTTTACAGTCTGAGCAATCTTTTCTGTTAGAAACAATGCAAAATGGTGCTCTGCTGTCACTGCCAGGTCACGCATGGCTCCACACCTCCTTTTACTGGGCATGCAGTGCTTTCCTTGGTGAGATGGAAGAGAAGCAGGTATGGTGTTATGATTCCAAAATGTGGAATCTATTATACTGATTTCACATGAAGAAGCTATTTTTGAAACTCTAAATTTGTCTGCTTAAAAGACTTTGCAGTGAGTATCTTTGGAATAACAGGTATTCCTATAGAATTTTCAAGTGTTTCCTTCACTTGTTCCTCATATTCCCACAGGCTACACACTTCTGAGGCCATTTACATCCTGTCTTTTGAATGGTATTTTCTCTAAAGCTGAAATGTAGTAGCATCCTAATTTTGCCCAATTTTGTCTTTTGAATTTCATATTAAATGCTTTTTGCTGTTTAGGTAATGAGAAGATGTAGTCCATCCTTCTTAGCTCAATGGAATTCACATATTTTATAGCAAATGCTTCTTCTGTGTAAGAAATTTTGCTTCAAGTGCATAAAAAAAAAGAAAGAACTGGAATATGATATTTCTACTCTAAGAAAATTGATGGGTACTGGGTGATACTGGGAAAAATGAAGTGGAGGGAGCATGGAAGTGTAAGAGAATACTGAAATAACTGTTAAAATTTGGAACCTGTACAAGCTCTATGCTTTGAGAGAGAGAAGAGAGAAAGAGAGAGAAGGGTGGGTCAGCCTTCTCATATTAAAGGAGGATGAGAATTCTGGAAGTGGAAAGGCAACGTCGCCATAGAGCTAGGAGGAAAATCAGGAACATGAGATGACTTTAGATAACTGACAGCCCGGGACTGCATTTTCCAAGGAATGTCTGCATTCTAAAGTGCCTGGATGGTTAACTCTGGAAACTAATGACTTCAAGTCTAGCTACTTAGTGTGCAAACCAGGCTTCTTTTTATCTCTCTCTCATACATTTGGTACCACGGTAACTGTCCATTGGTTTCTTTCACATGGTTTTAAGCTGGAAGGTCCTGATAATTATTCTACTTTTCTTGCTTTCCTTGGCCAACGTTTTAAGGTTTGGGATTTCCTTCCACTATAGGCTATCAGCCAGAAAAGGATAAACTATCCAGTAGACTGGGTGGGGCCAGACCACTAGCTCCCACCTGCTAAACATCCCAAGACAATGTTATTTTTTACCACTTTGAAGCAGCCTAAATATCTTATTTCTCCCATTATGCTCTTTTCCTTTGACTTTCACCTTAGCAGCCTTGCTTATTTAACTCCTGGCAGTCAGGTAAATTGATATCAAACTGATGACCTGTGTAGCATATGCCATCTATAAAAGCAATGCATAACTGCTTAATACTTCATGGATTTCTGTAATACTCTTGTATGAAAGAAATTTGAGAGCTATGTAAACATGTTGTTTTTATATGAATGGTGTTCAGTAATGTAAAACACTCATAGTTTTGCACTGTACTGTTTTTGCGTTAAATGAGTTTTAATGAAATTCTATTATTAAACTAAGCACATTCTTGACAGTATTTCAATACTATAGCCTAATTAATACTTGTAGAAGGTGCTTTTATAAAGAAGAAGTATTTAAATGCAAATGCAGTTCTTCAGACAAATGTCCTTTCTTGTGTTTGGACAATGAAACAAAGCAGCACTTATTACTGATTCACTGCAAGGCTGTCATTTTGCACAGTTCCGTCTGCATGACATAAATCTAAAGAACAAAAGCAAATAAGTAATTTCATCATTATAGAAGGGACCAAGCTTAGCACTATAACCTACAGTGTCTGTAATGTATAATGGGGTATAACTGTGTCACGTGCAGTATTTAACTCAGTAGAAAACAAGCACTATGGTAAGCCATGTGATGTGAATACATTGACCTATTTTCACTTCTGTTGCTGTTCACTGCATATTGATTTTTGCTAAGTGATCCTGTTTATATTACTGCATCTTAGTACATATTCATATATAGTCTTCATTGCTGGATATGGGAGTGATTAAAAACATAAATTTCTGTGTATTTCAGTGAACTGTAATGCAAATTTTGTGGATGCTATACAGTGCTTCTCTTCTGCTTTTAGAGAGTCACTCGTAATTTAGGTTTCATGCTTAGCCCTCCCTTAAATATAAACTGTTAATGGAACCTTTTAGGGTTTATAAAATGTATCTGGAGCTTATTCGTACATTACTTTTTCAGGAGGAGCATTTGCTTGAGTGGATCTAGGGGAATCATTTTCACCATAAGGACAGTTAAGCAATGAAGCAGTTTGCTCAGAGAAGCTCTACAGTCTCCATACTTGGAGATTTTCAAGACCAGACAGAATAAAGCCCTGATCAACCTGGTTTGGTCTAATAACTGGTCATATGTGGTTTCTAGCATCAATCTGTGCAAATTAAAATTCCAAACACCTTACTTAGAAAAAGCATAGTCTATTAAATATCTAGCTGTGCTGTTTCAGTATCCATTGACTATAATTCCTTGTGACTGTGATAACATTTTAAAGTGGTTGGGTAGCCTATGATTACAAAATTACTTAAGTCATCCTGGTGCACAGAGATGAGCAGCAAGTGAGAAGTCAACATGAAGCGATTGCAAAATGCCATTGCTACTTCATCATGTAATAGTTGTGATCCCACAGTAAAGTAACTCATGCCCAGTGGTGGTAATTTGACTACACACTATGACAATGATTCACATCCTAGGCAGGAGAGCCACTGTTCAACTGAATTACAAGCATATAAATTAAATACGTGGATATCTCTGAGGTGGAGAAGCACAACATATTGTTGTATCGTGGTACTCATGATCAAGCCATATAATACTACATGCTCTATCTGGTGTCCCACAGCCAGTGGGCTTCATCTCTGCCACTGTGTATTCCAGCTGCTGTGACATCCTGCGGTCTAGGTCTCTCTGTAATAATTTCCATTTGCCAGAGGCCAGGAGGATCTTCCCCCGTGGCAATCTTTTGTATATGTCAAGATATATCATTAGTTGCTATTCCAGAAGTAAAACCAGAAAAACAAGCATAAGATGACTAAAGCCTGCAATTTTAAAAAAGACCAGAGTGTGACAGATTTATTCTTAAATCCCCAGAATTTTTGTTTTGGGAGAAGCTGTTTCTCTTAAGTTGTATGAAACACAGGTAACAAAGATTAAAGACCATGAGCCATTGTCATGTCAGTACTTTTGACTTGGTTCTTTTTCTGTCCCAGGGCATTCATGTCAGACTGTGTTGAGAAGAAGAATTCTTTCTTTCAGGAAATCAATGCCCGTTCTCCTGCCAAACACCGCCTTTGATATGAAAAGCATTTTCTTTGTGCTTCCCCTTCTTCCAAGTAACAATGCTTTTCTCCTGACACATGGTGTTAAA
>WEIT01029750.1:0-20516 GCA_013389985.1 Dryoscopus gambensis | reverse complement strand
CTGTTTAATTAGGCCATAGGGAGTAAAGAGAGGCAGTCTCACTATCCCTTCAGAGTTTATTTCACAGACTGTTCACTTCAAGGTTTTTATTTCTGTCACTGAAAGCAGACATCCTCATATTGCTTAAACACAGAAAATGATTAATACAATGAGATTGTTATGCTCCTAGCTAAAATGGCCTTCTTTGTAATGTGAGCTACAACAGCTTGAAAAGATGGGCGCTGACACTACACTACAGCTGACAGTTTTTCTTTTTTTAGGTGTACTATTATTGGGATCTGTAATTCTGTGTGACCCATAATAATAATCCCACCATTCTCCTCATATTAATATCATAAATTCTGCAGACATAGATGATATTATCATATATCAAATATGACCATAAAACCAATGTGATCTTAACACCTTTGGATTTATCTTGAAAAGAAAAATACTAGATAAAATCATTTATGCTGATATCACCAAGTCCTTACTGGGTTACAGTAACATGGTAAGATTATAATATATATTTAGGAGGATAGGCAGTTTTGACAGCTTTATTAATCTATTCCTTGAGTTAAACTTCTGGGCAGTTAATTTGTATGTTATTTAACAGTCAATGTTTTCCATTCTGTGTCCCTGGCCACGAGCTTGAAATTCCTCAAAAGCTATATTTGGTATAATATTCAGCACGAACATTAAATAGCCTGGTTTAAAGGACCACTAGTCAAATAATAATATTTTACAATATTTAAGTGAGACCTGCTAGTGCCACTGCAGTTAAAGGTCTCCGAGCTAATTCAAACACTGTGGGTTAAAATGGCATGCTCAGCTTTGGAGTGATTTAGAATGAAACCCACGACACACAAATATCAAATTGACTTAATACTGGTTTCGAGTTTTGTATCTCTGAGACCACTTATACGTTCCAGTAACATGATCGCAGTGGAGGATTCTGGAACACTTAGAAGACTGAAGCAAAAGCTGAATTTAAAATACTGAAACCTTCAATTTGCCACCTCCTTCTTCCCACCTCTGCTCTCATCAGAATTAGAATTTCCAGACAGATTGTACCACGTGATTGTATGTTTGGACAACTGCTATAATAACAATAAAAAAAAGAGGGAGCATAAAAATGGCTGAGGTGCTGAGGCTGCCAGAGAAACTGTGCCACATGCAAACATGATTATCCTTGTTTTAAGTAAAATTCTTAAGTCAAATTTGCTTCAGCACAAAGGAACTATCCAGGGGCCTATACACCACTTATGCTTTCAGTCAAGAGCACCATGGCAGCAGAAGTGCTGTACTCCTACTAAGTAATGACGGAACAGTATTTGCGAGGAATTTTTACAAGGCACATAAACCTATGTGCTATGAAATCCCCTTTTACAAATATGCTCTGCAAAGCACCGAACAGGCAGGCTAAAGCAAACGGGCTTGTCGGGGAAAAAGGAGGCAGAAGGAGAACAAAAGAAAGCAGCAGTGAACAGCACAGCTTCAGAAATACAGATCAAAAGGTGCTTTATTGCTACTGGGGAGAGGATTTTTTCATGATTTCTTTGCTGTTAATGTATTCAGGCCCTAGCTTCAGCTACTTTTTTTGTATGTTGTTGGCATGAAACTCTGCCCTCAAAGAGTACATCTCTGTGAGAAATTACTTTCTTTTTTTCAAATGTCCACATCTTATAAAAAGCAACACATGATGGAATTTCAGCAATATAGCTGCCATCAAAAACCAAATTTCTTTATGAGGTGCACAGGCATTTCAAGAAGATAAACAAGTTTTTCCTCACTGAGTAGTCATTAAAAGATCAGCGCGTCAGTTGAACTGCTAAAAAAGCAAAAAGCAGATGGGAATAAGAAGGGAGTAAGCACAGCCCCGGCTCTACCTTTACAACTGTTGTTAGAAATGGGCAGAGAAAGGGGCAATGGTTGTCACAATCAAGAAGAGTCATTCTTCTTTAATGTGTCTTCAACATTACAGTGCTACCTATCACTGCAATCTTTCCACAACTCGTGTTAGCTCAGATATTTGAGTGTTTAATGTCCCAAGTTTCTAGACTCAGATACTCGAGTAAGAACAGTTACTCATTTTCATTTTTGAGGGAAGAGAGAAATTCAGCGACATTAAATGCAAGTAACAGAGATCAGCAATTACCACCCAGACCAGCTATGCAGCAACATGTAAGCTGGCAATACCAACACTCTTGTTGCCTTCACTGTAACCAGAGGGCTGTAGGAGAGCTCTGTTTGGGGCAGACAATCTCCCCATACAACCCAGACTTGCAGCTGTGGCTATATGCCACAATCTATTCCTCAATATACAAATTTCCTTTGACACAGATGACTTTAATGGCTTTTTCTTTGTAGCTTTACAATATATTGTATAATTAATTCAGGAATTAAAGCCGCCTAAATGCATTCAGACACAATGAGCCACTCTTCTGAGCTCTTGCAGTCTATTTTGTCAATAACCCTAGTTCATGAGGTTCTTGTTGCTACACATCAATACAATATGAATTGTGTACTCTGGATATTTACATATCTATCCCATGGAGAGTTTCAGACTTTTAAAGACTCCTTAACAATAGATTTTTTCATGCTTTACTTAAAATAATAATTTTAATACAAATTTAGAAATACAAAGTTTCCAAATGGAATAAGTAAAAACATTTAATGTAATTTATCTGGCAAATATGCTCCCAACATTTCAAATTAATTCCCATTTTTTTAAAAGTGTGATCAACTTTGTGAGTTTTTCCTTAAAAAAATTTTACTTTCCTCTTGAGAGTCCAAAGAGCGTTAAAAACCCAAAGAAAAATATAATGACAAATTGAAAGGTCAGAAAGCATACTATAACTAATTTACTTTCCTTAAGGGTGACAAAAGAGCTGGGTGGAGAGAGAAGTGGAAGAGAAAGAGGTGGCCTTGAGAAAAAGGGTGAGAGAAAAGAAAGTTAAATTTGCATGCTGCTTTCTGAATTCCCACTTATTACTTCAACCATGGAAATATCAAGGATGGCTTTAACTGGCTTTGCTCAGTGCCTGCACTAAGTATCGTAGAAACCATTAATTTGGAAGCCATCTCCTCTTAACTCAAGCCCAAAAGCCCTGCTACTTTGAGAGGAACAACGAGCTGACACAACAAAGTAAGAGACATGTTAATTTTCTGATCTTGGAGTATCTGGTTATACCAGTCACACTGAGGTGTGCTCTGACCAGGCAGGATGGCACTGCATGAGTTACAGAGATGGCTTCCTTAAAAGACAGGTGATAGTTTTCTGTTCCTCAATACTGGCTGCTCAAAGTAGGTGTGTGGTGCAAATTTGTACACAAATAAAAATGTAATTCTCTCTTTTCAGTGCCTTGTATGTGTTCTTACTCCAAAAATATATAGCCCTTTTTTGAGATTAGTATGTTTACAACATAAGAAAAAAAATCTGGAAAGCAGAAAAAGAGCAGCACTCTAACTCACTGATAGGAATATGGTGTGACAGGAGGGATGAATAATCAAAGATACAGTTGATAGTTTACTGTTAAAATAAATTAACCAATCCACTGACAAAAAGTCTTGCCTACTGTATTTTATAGATACAGCTCTGACATATTTTGATCACAAACAGTTTCAAAAGAGGATCACTTTGCCAGCTGGGCTGTTCTTAAACAAAATCTCTATGTTTTGATCCAGGAAACATCAATCATCATGTCTCCAAAACCATTACCATTTATTGAGCACCCATTAATATGCTCAATGCTAAATAAAGCAGAGGAACATGCTGTCCTTATCCACATTTCTGATCATCTGTCCTATATTTTTGAAGTCAGTTTGTCTCTGCATAAACTCAAACATCTAAAGTAAACAAACAGAAATATTTTGGTACTATGTACTACACTGCTATACTTTTTGCATGCTTGTTTTATCTTTCACATTCTGTAAATATAAAATAACTCCATTCCAACTGCAGGGAAAAGAACTGAAAACAAGACTCTGCTGGACAAACAAGCCTGAAAAAAGAGTTAGGCTGCAGAGGGGCCACGAATTCTGGGTGTGTTTCCTCAAAGTGAGGACAGAGACCTGAGCAGCTGCAGAGTTGCTGCAGAGAGCTAAGAATGAGAAGAGTATCTCTGTAATGACATAGGTCAAAAATACATGGAACTTCAAAGGGAAACAAGAGGATATGAACATCAGCATTGATTACAGGATGTGCTTCCTACACATAGGAGAACATTTAGCTAAGCCATGTTCAGTATCTCTGATGTAAGTTACGTAACAATTTATAGAATCAAGCTTTTGGATAATATATCCTAGGTAATGGCTAGCCACAGCAATTCATAAGAGCAAGTATGTTCCTTCTGAAGAGAAGAAAATACATGTTTTAACACAGAAAAAGACTGTTAGAAAGAAAGAAAAAACTTTTAGAAGTAATAACAAATACACGTAATTGAGAAGATTGAAATCTACTTCTGATTCAACTTAAAAAAAAAACCCACAAAAACTTGTACTTGACAAACTTCGAAGATCATACTATTGTCAAAGTATTGGCTGAATTTTAATCATATAAGACATTAAAAAATTGGAGTAATTCACCATTTTAAAAAGGGATGAATATGTATCACTTAGATGTTCTTACAGTTCTGTCTACCTGCTGTGTTAGACAAGAAATAAAGGTGTCTGTTCATAAAGACAATGAAAAAATTTCCTTCACTTAATAGTCAACTCTCTGATTACTGGCCACTGGAGTATTAGGTTGAATTGCACCACTGATGAACAGCCAAGGGCCTCAGTTAACAAAAATCAGTGCTTTTAAAGTCTTTAATGATCAGAAAAAAATGAATGAAAGCATTTGTCAAGATTATGATTGTCATTAGAAAATGCTAATTACGTATTAGTTTAATAATCACCACATGATCATTTACCAAAATTATTAATTTTTTTTACTCACTTGGAAGAATTAACCTTTTTTTTTTAACAAAGTGTTCACTACAGTGCTCTTAGAAGCTAAGAATTTTAAGATTACACATCTTCTGAAGCTGGGCTCCTACTGTTGGAAAACTCTGATCTGAATTTAATGCCAACCCATCTTATTTCACTCACTTAATGATATATATTACCCTCTTAAGGAAAGTTACAGCCGTGTACAATTCATAAAGCACAGGTAATTTGCCCACAAAAAAAGCTCTACAATTAAAAGTTAAGCTCCAGCAAAAAGTCATTTGTTAATTAACATATATGTGCTAAGTAAAATATGTCACTTCTCAATACTGAGCTGAGCTCTCACCTAAAACATGAAGGTATTAGGCAAATATCAAACACATCTTTAAGAGCTGTGTCATGTCTACAATACAACAAAGGATTACACCTCTAGTATTACAATAAGACTGCTTACTTTTGATAACAAAAATATACTTTAATTTTTTTGTGTAGTAGTGTTACACCAGTTCTACAGGTCAAGTTGCATGAGCAGCCACTAACTTGACCATAGCAACAACAAAAAAAGCATCATGTGCTAAAGTGAACTCAAATGAAATTTCTCTCGACCAGTGAGAATTTTTACCATTCCAGTCAAATCTATTAATAATTCAGTATGTAAGTTCTTTTACCCACATGCAAGTACAAAAACTCCCAAAAGAACAGTTTTCCTACTCTCACTTTAAAGTCCACATTTTAAACAACTAGTAGTAGTTCAAACAATCACCTTCTTTTAAAGGGAGAGCATAATTGAATTCTGTCTAGCAGTACAGCATTAAAACATACAAGCAGAATAAAACCTGAAAACTGTAGAAAATATTTCATGTGTTATTTCTCATCTAAAATTGATGTTCTGACTTGGAACAGACCCTTCTGGCAAAGGGGCACATCTCTGCATTATTGACCTTAAGAATATCTTAAGAACATCTGTGCACCTTGGCCACAACAACCCCCTGCAGCACTACAGGATGAGGACAGAGTGGCTGGACAGTAGCCAGGAGAAAGGGACCTGGGGGTACTGATTGACAGTGGCTGAACATGAGCCAGCGTGTGCCCACGTGGCCAAGAAGGCCGATGGCATCCTGGCCTTCATCAGGAATACTGTGGCCAGCAGGACCAGGGCAGTGACTGTCCCCTGTACTCAGCACTGGTGAGGCCACACCTTGAGTGCTGTGTCCAGTTCTGGACCCCTCAGTTTAGGAAGGACATTGAGATGATGGAGTGTGTCTAGAGAAGGGCAACAAGGCTGCTGAAGGGTCTGGAACACAAGTCTGATGAGGAGAAACTGAGGGAGCTGGGAATGTTTAGCCTGAGAAGAGGAGGCTCAGTGGTGACCTTATCACTACACAAGAACCTGAAAGGAGGTTGTGGCCAGGTGGGGTTCGGCCTCTCCTCCCAGGCAAACAGCAAAAACATGACACAGCCTTAAGGTGCATCAGGGGAGGTTTAGACATTAGGAAGAATTTCTTCACAGAAAGGGTGGTTAGACATCGGAATGAACTGCCCAGGGAGGTGGTGGAGTCACCATTCCGGGACATGTGTAAGAAAAGACTGGATGTGGCATTTGGTGCCACAGTCTGGTTGACATGGTGCTGTTTGGTCATAGGTTGGACTTGATGATCTCAAAGGTCTTTTCCAACCTAGTTGATTCTGTGATTCTGCAATCTTAATTCAATTTAGCAATGAAATAATATTACATCACTACTCTTAATATGCTTAATAGTCCCTACTCAATATGGGGGTATTTTGGTAAGAGGACAGTAACTTTACTTGACCTTGGCAAAGAAATAACTAAGGCTGACTGATTTAAATGCACACTAGTTGAAATCACAGTTTAAAAGCATCAGTGGCTGCCTCTGACTAATTTCCATAGCTGCTATGGCAGAGGGACAAGCTAAGCTTCAAGAGAAAGCAGACGTGCTACTGCCTAACTCTGATGCACACAAGTCTATACAATTTGTTTAATCTCTTCCACCAAGGGCAGTATAACTTACTCCTGATCAGACTCACTGGTAGAGAAAGTTATGTGGAGGAAGAGGCAAAGTTCAAGAGACACTTTGTGGGAAGAGTCTTCAAACCCGGTCTTGAGGGACAATTATTTTGATTTATTTGAATTACAAAAAATAAAATTAACAAATGATTGATCCTCTGAAAAGCTGCTCAAATTGCAACTGAAATGCAAGTGTATGTGGACAGAGTGCAAAATCTCTTTAGCACTGGCTGCATTTAATCAAGGAGCAAAGAGGAATATCATGTCCAGATGACAAACCACATTGGGACTTCAGCACAGGAATGCAGACACCCTCACAAATACATCCCTCTGCTTTGAACCTTGGCCAGGTCAGTGGTTACTCAAGAGTGCGAATTGTCCCTGGAATATCAGTCGGCAGTTTGTGGGACCAGTTTCTTCTACAATATCATATTTGCCACTCTTGTTGGCAGTTTTAGTTTAAAGAGAGAATGGGGATGTAAATTGAACTACTCATGTCTAAAGGTGGTAGCAACAGATCAAGGTTAAGACATTAGCAGGGCCACATGAGGATCCCGCACTACTTTCTTCTGTACTAAGTCTGTGGAACAGAGGAATTAAGTCTCTGTGGCTGTCAATCTCGCTCTTTTCATGAGTTCCAAATTCATTTAAATAAATAAATAAATAAAATTATTTGTTTCAACTTGTCATTTGGGTAAGATCTGTTTTATTGCTGCAGTTTTTGCTGTAGTATGTACAAATCAATCACAAAAGTCTCTATGATGCAAACCCTTTATAAAAGTGTTACCTATGTAGTTTCTTCCAAAGAAGCCTCAGATGCTGTGACAGTGATACTAAACCTACATCAAAAAAAAAAAACCAAACCTTTAAAAAAACATAACTTCAATGTTTCGCTTTCAGAGAATTTTTATAAAGCTCCCGTTCTAGAGTCAGGCACACACCCTGAGCATTTAACTAAATTCCATGTTAAAATAAATTCACACATAAAAAGTTAGTTAAATATATCTTCCCCTTGAAAACCAATCTCAAACCTAATTTTCTGTTACTCATCCTGACTTTTGACATTTTTATCCTTTTACAAACTCCTTTGATAAAATGTTTGGGAAACAACTCCCTCCTCCATTTCTTAACTGCTCTGTTAATTTGATCTGTATATTTTTAAAGAAACATTTATTTTCATAAGGACACAATCAGTGCAGTCACTGGTTGTAGCAAATAAATACAGTTTGGATTTGCATTATGATGATATATAAGGACAATATATTTTACAGCTATCTGTTTCTATAATACCATTGACAGACTACGTGTGTTTTTAAAGGAAGAAAACACTAAATGTTGTGCAACCTGTTTTAGAGAAGGGAATATAAGCCAGAAAGATTTATTCTGGAAGAACAGTTAAGGTCAGGATACATGCTGGCATCCAAATAAGTTAAGACCAAGCTGGAGTATGCTACACTTTTCAGGAGCACATTTTCAAAAAAACCAATGTTATGCCTTCATCTTATACCAGTGCTTTCATAGGCATGGAGCTGATGGAGATTCAGAGAATTAACATAGATTTCTGGCTTTCTTTATGTCAGCTTAAAAGAGATTCCTTTGTCTTCAGCATGCAGATGGGCATGAGGTGCTGAAGAATACTGGAGAAAAGACATCAATAGATTAATTAAATTTTTCCTACTCCTAGAAGGCCTCACATGCACTAACAGTTACCAGAGGCTACTCAACAGTTGAGACATGGACAGGTAGGGACAGGACAACAGGGAACAGTTCAAACTAAAAAAGAGGAGATGTTTAGGTTAGTTACTTGGAAGAAAGTCTTTATTCAGTGGGTGGTGGAGCACTGGAACAGGCTGCCCAGAGAAGGTGTAGATGCCACATCACTGCAAGTGTTTAAGGAATGGGTTTTGGGTGGGGCTTTGAGCAACATGGTCTGTCCCTGTCCATGGCTGGGAGGGGTGGAATTATATGATCTTTTAGGTCCCTTCCAACACAACCCATTCAAAGATTATATGTATAAAGGATAGCAGAACAAAAGAGTCAACAAAACATTCCCTCTCCTTCGTCTCACACAACAGGAAAAATTCGTCCCCCTCACATGAGGAACCAGGCAATGCTCTGTGAGTCACACATGCCCACTCTTCAACCCTTCCCTTGCATTGCTGTACTTTCTCGGCCTTGAGACTAATCTCTCTTCCTCTGACTCTGCTACTGCCTCCAGCCATCATAACATCAAGCCCCAACCATGACGCCTTCCACATATCACCATGTTCCAGGAAAAGCAAAGGGCCAAAGCCTTTCCTGCACAAAAAGAACAAGAATCATTCGTTTGGGCTTGGTGCCATTCTTTGTGTGCAACATACTCAAACTTCACTACTCAGTAATCACTCAGTAACCACTGAGAAACTGGGACATGAAGTTACAGAAGTTTGTGCCCATTCTAATAAGTCTTAAGGTCACATCAAGTATATTTCCATTATAATGAAGATGGAATGTTTTCATTTAAAACAAAGCAAAACAACCCAAACAAACAAACAAAACCAAAACCACCACCACCACCACCACCACCACCACAATAACAACATCAAAAAAAAGGAAAAATTAATAGGAGATTCTCATAAAATCACCTGAATTCTGGTGCTGAGGCTCAATGTAAATATAAATTATGTGAGAGATGGTGAGACAGGAGCACAGTCAACCTGAAGAACAGTGGCTCTACAACTGAATGCTCTGGGCAAGCAGCAGCCCACTGTTCAAGAAAATACAAACTCAGAATTCTGAGTTGAGAGTTCAAAGAGATTTTCCTATTTGTGAAATTTCTAAAACAAAACAAAACCCCAAAGCATTCAACTTCCTTTCCCTCTCAAAAAAATCACTCTAAAGCTTCCAGAACATAAGTAAGGCTAGCTGTAGCGACAGTTCTTCTGTGATATTCTGATAAAATTCCAACTGTACTCCTTCCTCACAAAATCTGTTAGAGATACAATGGGTCTTGTATGAATATATTTTTGTCTCCCAAGAATTCTTAATGTCATTGGTACAATTAAGAAAGAAATTTACAGAGAATATGTAGGAGAAAAAAAAAAGAAAAAGAATGGTGACTGTGTGTGAGAGAGACCCTACAGATGGCAAAGGAAACCTACAAATACATCTTATAAACTATTGCTTCTTGATCCTCTGGAATTCATTTACACAACAGTCTACCTTGTGTGAATGCTGCCTTCTTCCACATCTCTTTTAGCTTTTCTTGCTTGCCTGTCAGAAGTGTCATCTTTAATGCAGGTGGGCATAGTGATTTTCAGTACAACCCCAGTAAAGGACAGTACAGGTAAAAGTACCTTAGCATATGCTAAAGCATCTCTGAAGTTGTGCAGCACTCCTACTCTGTTACTCGTATTGCCTTATGCTTATTAACAACTTCACTTTAGAGCACGAATTTTTTCAATTAATGTGTGTTTGCATTACAAAAACCCTGTTTCATTTGGCAAAGAAATATCTTTTTGGTGTTTGCTACTAACCTAAGTTAACCTGCTTAGGCATCCATGATCACAAATTCAGTTAAAATCAAAGAAACAAATGAACAAATACCTGCTGACAGAAAAAGAGGTGTAAGGACGAATTCCTTTGACAGTCCTAACACTCTTCTGGATTTAAAAAATACATCAGTTTGATTTGTGAGAATCCTGTTCTGAACTGGGGCCTGATCCCATTCAATTGATATACCACTGAGAGACAAAACCCCATACTTAATATGTTGTTTAAAAATTAAGAGTCAGGAATGATTAGAACACAGTTAAAATATCTTCAGTCTGTTTTCCCCTCTGATATGGTAGATGAATTTGAGAATCAAAAGTTAAACAAAGAAGTGTAAAATACAATTATACTGTAACATAAATACATTACACTCCAGAGATATCAAAATATCAACAGTAGTATTAAATCTGCCCTGAAGTAAAGAGGTATGAAGCAATTCATTAAAATAGAAGACTAAAACTAGATCATTCTCCAGCTAACAACAGCTAACCATTTTTTTTTTAGGAAAAATCTAACAGTTTTATCCTGACTTACTTTATATGCAGATACAGAACATGTGGGATTTGCCTTCAGATGCTTTCCCTCTGTTTGGGGAATGGGAAACCAGCAGCAGAAGTTGCAGATTCAGCAGTATTTTCTCTCCCTTTCCTGATCACTCTTGACTGTTAGATTACTGTGCATGATCAGTCAAATGATATGTACTGGAGAAGTAGTCTACATTGAAAACTGGAAGCAAACCTAACAACAAACCACAGTCTTCCACAGAAAGATTTAGTTTTGAAAGCAACAATATGTAAATATTATCTTATCTGTGTGTCCTTAATGGACATTACTGAGATAAGTGAGATAGCTAGGGCTTTCCATTCAGTCAAAAGATAGATAAATACGAGATTAGCTGCAGTTCCTACTGTAAAATCCAGGTTTTGTATTGTCTTTTTTTAAACCAAGTAGTAACAATTTCTTTTTCATTAAATGAGCATTTTTCTTTTATAAATTGGACATAGTTGCTGCTGAAATTTAAGAAGCATTGGCTACTAGAAGAGTTCTGCGGCAGAAAATGACACAAATAATACACAGTGAAATAAATTTTTTTTAAAGGGACAAATTACTAGTAAAATCAAAGTAGTAAAATGGAAGCATTTCAAATGTATGGGATAGAGTTCAGGAGCTGAAATATAACTGTGAAGAGAACTACCTATGCCAGAATTTCATCAACTCAGAACCTGAGTGGAAGGAGAGGTCCTTCCTTTTGCACATGCAAAGTTTATTGTACACGTCTACCTACTAAAATCCTCTTAGTCACAATTTCTTCACAGTCATATTTAAATTTTGCTCATAATCTCATTTAAAATGAAGCTGACTCCTAACATTAGCCCTCCACTTGATTTTGACCTGTGTGCTGATGTTACTGCTTGTGGCATCAAGCCCACTAATAACAATAAGCAGAAACTAGCAATACAGGATGGTTCTCACCTTAAAGAAACAGCTTGGCCTTCTCTAAATCTAGCTCCATCCACACAAAGAAAAACCCATCATTCAATATGGAAAGGCAAGAGGGGCTAAAACTTAAAGCAGAAGGATTTATCAGTAGCTAATGGAATCACTGGGCAATGTGCTACTGCAATTCAAAAGCCACCAGTCTTCCTACACTTTTCTGCAATTTTCCTTAGGGTTAGCTCTCTTACCTTGCAAAAGAAGCAGCTGTGCAGCAATCATTTTGGGGTACGTCTGAGAAATGTCTAAAGAGTCTGTGACAAACCATGTGACAAAAATCCTCTTGCCTACAGAGGCTTAGCTCAGCTGTGTTAGAAACATGGAAGGAAGCACAGGGCCTGCAAGTAAAAGGGCTGAGCACAGAGGGACCTTATTTCTTACTTAGGTAAGGCTGATTTCAGAGCATAACATAAACATAGCTACCCTTGCAGATCATGTTTTTGACTGGGCCTTAAAATTATCTTAGTTCTTGTCAAGTACGGATTATTTTGTAATGGAAAATAAATAATTAAAGGAAAATTACAGGTGATCTCAATGAAAAGTAGTACACTGATTATCCGAGATGAGCCCAACCCAGTGAAGATATATTATCATCAAGCTGCAGTGAGCACTCCATGTCTAAATGTGCTACAAGTAAGCAAACACCACCTCAGAAGCACTTTCCTGTGACATTTCCCTACTTTGCCATTGCTGAAACAGTTAAATGCAACCCATTCTGACCATATAATGTGGTGAAACACACCATAAATACTGAGTTGCCACTGCCCGCTCCATAAGTTTCCATGAGTAGCCCACGCAGGACATGGCTGCTTCCCACAGGTTACCATGCTATGCCCAATTGCCTGTTTCATTTACAATCACATTAGCACTTTCTACACTAGAATCCTTAATTGTTGCTGTGCCCACACATTGCAAATGAGTTAAATTTTTACAAAACTTTGTCCTTAGTAAAATCATTGCCTTCACAGTGTTGTTACTGAATCCATTGATGCGCAGTGAAAACCGTAGTGCTGTTATCCTCTTCCCTGCTCCCGTGGGACCACAGAAAGATCAACAAATATTTAGGGGTCCCCAAATGAATTCAGAATTTCTCACTTAAATTACTTATGCTTTTAGTAAACTGTTTCTGGTCTGCCAGTGTTCTGGGCTCTGTTTTTGCAGAGAACAATATAATTAAAAAGATAAAAACATACCACCACATAATAATCCAAATCATGTCTGTGTATAATTTAAATCTGTATCTTCATTGCAAAGTCAGACAGAGCAAATAATTAGAACTAAACTAATACTAAATATATACATTTGGTGTTTAGTCACGGATGCACATTTATCTACAGCTGCACAAGCATGTTGCCTGAGACGAAACTGGAGGGTGGATAGTGAATCAAGCATTAGGGAGTGTCTGTTGTACAACACCTTCAGCTATCTCCTATTACACTGACCACAACAAGGAGCTCAGAAATTCATCAGTGAAAGTGTAAAAATAGAATGGTTTCTGGTTAAAGCATAATTGAATAATAGATTTTGCCAATTTTTTCAAATCATTTCTGTTCTTGTATTTGTACAACAGTTATGAAAAAACCAGATTCTTTATAACAGCTTGCAAGATGTCTACTCTACAGATTTACGTATCAGGAATAATTAAAAAAGAAGACATGATTCTATGAGCCAAGTATGTTGCAGGCACACAGGAAAATGCTTATTTGTCAGATAGTTTGGGTAGTTTATACGGACAATAAACATCTAACTTACAAGTATTATACTTGGTTTTTGTGAGTGTGGTTTTTTTTCTTAACAGATGCACTTTTAAACTTGTATAGATAACATTAATTTTATCTACCTGCAAAGAGATTTGACTGCTGAAATAAAAGATATGAAATTTTCTTACACAGACTCAGATGAATCTCTGTCTGTTTTCTTCTCCTGATGGATATTTTTTGTCTCCTTTAATATGTCAGAGGTCTTTAAAACAGCTGTTCTAATCATTATCTGAATTGACAGAAAAGGTACCACATACATCAGAAGTAAAATAAGTTAAATTAAAAATACATAAACACAAAGCTTTAGACAATAAAGTAATGTCTGTACTTAAAGGTCATCTAGAAAATAGAGAGAACTCTGTTCCCTGTTTGCAATAAAAATAGAGTCCAATTTATGCAGAATTGATCAAGCAGTTTCTTTCTTCACATTTAAACATTTCTAAAAACAGATCAAAAAGATTGCACTGGCCAGGGTGCTGGTCAGAAGAGGAACGGCAGAGGGGACAAGGGAGTGACTTTAAATTTCCTTAACCCTGAAAATGTAAACAATTGTCTATATCCTTTCGGAAGAGCACACGGCACGTAGGTGACAGAAAGCAGGTGTGGGCGTCCGTCATAATAAAGGCAGTTTGGCTGAGCGCAGTGGAGCGGCGGCAACCTCGGTGAGAGATTACACACGGACCTATTGGCAGAACATGGCAAGGGAGAATGTCAGATTTCATATTCGCCAGACATCTACAGCAACTGATGCCTTGTAGTCAAAGGCTGTTAAATTACCTGTGAAGGTTACTGGCAGCCCTGAATGTTTTTCTCATTGTTTATTTAGTTCCAAAAGCTTTTGGTCTTTGTGCTGATTGCCCTAACTGACAGCCCAGGAAATCTGGACTTTGTAAACAGGGCGCTGCTGTATTGAATTACAGGTAACAAGTGTGTAATCAACCTGCTGGGGCTGGACCTTTGCAAAGAAATCTTCAGTATACAGACAAAAAGAATAGGTTTCAATACTGGGGAATCAATTATGTGAGCAGATGAGTATAAAAAGAGATCAATTTAAATCCTTTGTGCTTATTTCCTATAGCATATTTAGAAAAAGAAAAGACCCTGACGTAGTGGAAAGGTAATTAAGCACTTTATTCATTGTTGCAATAATATTATAGAAATTAAAGGTGAATATGATTTGAAGCACCCTCATTATAACCCATAAAACTATATTAGTTGAACAGTCCTTAGCTGCAATATGCTTTTTAAAAAATAAAGTAAAAGCTTGCAGGTCCTTGTTCTTAAAGAGGAGTTTCTGTAGTCAAATTGCATAAACTGGAACAAAGACCAACCCAAAATGAATCAGTCATTTTTGATCTTCTAAAAGGTAAAGAGAACCACTACAAAGCAGGGGTCTAGGGAAATGTAATACTGTGGTATTTCTGCATACTAAAATAACATAATAAAGTTCAACAACCACCACCCCCCCAGACCATAGATTTATATGAGATATTTAAACTGTAATTGTTAATTAAAAAGCATAAATAAAATGCAGTGGCATTCAGTCAACAGAATAACCCTATGCCAGACAACATTGGGTCACTGAGTAGTACATGAGAGAAAATTTTTTTTTTCTGTTTTTTTTTTAGGTTGCTTTTTAAATCAAGACAGGCCTGTTCTGCCTGTGACTGTGGCCACCATGGGCAATAACATTCACCAAATAAAGAAAATCTTAACAATGAAGATTTCAAAATATAAACATCAGATGGTATTTCCTATCGGAACACCATTTATTAAAACAGATACCGTATGTTATCATCTTATTATGCCCCAAAGACTTGTTTTTGCAGTTTGAAATTACAAGAAAAACAAGGTGTCATTAATGTACTCACTGATGATGATAATTTTAGACTACTTGTAATATTGGAATGTATGCTCTGTTAAAGCAACTGGACTTACATTGCTAAATTTTATTCACTCTAGGGAAGCAGTTCTCTACTTGGCATCCACAAGTTCTTTTAAGTGCCTGAAAAACATGCTATAAAACTGTCTTTTATTTCTGTTTGCTCATCTATCAGTATTTACGTATCAACACATCCCTAAAAATTGAAATCCCTGACTTACTTGGGAGTGGAAGGCTATTTTTTGCAAATATACAATGATATATGAAATGCAACCTTGTTTGGTTATAAAACTTTGAACTAAACCTATTGCATGGAAGAAGAGATGATGACAACTGACCAGGAACAATGGAAACACTAGAGCATTTCTTATCAGCACTCTTCACCTGATTCAAGATCTAGACTCCAACTGATACTTCTGACAATTTCAGCAATATTTATTCAAGACTATTAAATTTTGGTCAAAAGAGAAAGTCTGCTAACTTCTAATTACTCTATTAACAGATATGCCAATTGCCTACCATTCCCTTCCTTCCTTCCTAATATTCCTGTAAATACCTGCACTTTTTGTGCATACCAAGATTTTCAGGAGAAGAACAACATCATTTCCCAAGCCAACGGAAACAGCTGGTGAAGGATTTTTTATATCTGACTCACAACAACAATAGCTTTGTGACAGTGAGAAACACTGCTCCAGTGTTGCACTATGTAAAACCACACACATTTCTGTCCATTCCCCATGTACCACCTTTCGATGGTATTGGAGATCTGTCTGTTCCTGTCACTTGAAAAGCAGTTGACATGAACATGATTTCACATTTTTCTACAGTTCTTTTAAATACTCTCTTTAAGATGTTCACTTCGCATTTGCTTTTCAACACACTTTACAAAGTCACGATGCCTAAAAACTCATTACCATTGAAACTAAGGTTCCTATCATGTAAATATTAGCACATGTATTTAAGATCTCAATTGATGCTCCAAAAATCAATGTTAGTAATTTAGTTGTGCACTAAGTACATGAACACTGACATTCATGGGTAATAACTGAACTGAATCAGCTTAGCACTTCACAGCACATGAAAATGGTATATGTAAGGATCCTATTTTGTCACATTTTGGCTTTTTTTCTGAGGCACTTTGCAGCAGGAGCACCATGAAATGTACCACAGGGAGTCACAGTGCTTGGTCTTTGCACTGTAGATGAGGAAAAGTGTAAAAACTCCAGCTTCTCTTCAGTGTTTTTACTCACCTGAAGCTTATTTTTTTAAGCTACTGTTTTCCTCCTCCCCCTTTTTTTCTCTTTCTAGAAAGCAAAGTTAAAGGACTTCTTCAGAATTATTTGCTATACTGAGGCACTATTAAGCTAGATATGGGCATGAACTCCCCCTTTTCAGAGTATTAACTGCCTATCTAAAATCTCTACCTAAAATACAAACACAGACATCATACAGCCCTTTCTTCTCAAGGGCAAACACTGTGTGTCACATCAACTGGAACTGCACATCTTCCAGAATAAAGTCTTTATATGATCACTTCCTGCACTGAGCACCTCTCATAGACGCATTTACGCTCAATCCGACAAAACAGAGCCCATTGTACAACAATGAAGCACTGTAGTCAATGCTGTACTCTTAACTAGATTCACATTGGTAATATATTGCTACAATTCTGCTTCAATTAAAAGCATATTTCAGCAGAAGCCCAGGATATGATAGCTGCTCTATGCATTTTAATAATACAGATCAATGGTGTCAGAATTCTACTTTACATAAATAAAGACTGATCATATTAAGACAAAATCCTGCATAACCTAAATGTATATTGATGGCAGCAACCCAGAAACTGATCACAATCTTTACACTCTGGATAAAAATCAGTAAGCCTATTTTAACTTACTTCAATGTTTTAAAAGCAAAAAGTGTTTTATTCTCTCCAACATAAAAAGATAGGGAAAAAAAGAATCAATCTACAATACTAAACTCCAATGAAAATGCTTAACTGGTTCTAAATATTAGCATAGGAGAAAAATGTTATTACATGGTTTTTTCAGCTACTGAAGTCAAGCTAATTTATATTGCACTTATAAAGTTAATATAGGAAATGCAAAATTTTTATTGCATTAGCAAAAAATTCTGAAAGACTAAAATATTTATCCTTGATTTTCATGTCATGCAATTTTATTTTAAATTTAGAACACTAATGAACTGCTGGACTATACACTTAACACAGATCTCCTAGGGATCCTGTTACTGAAAACTGTCATATACATTTCTGCAGATTTCAATGTCTGGAGACTACATAGCTTGATATTTAGTATTAACAGAATTAGGAAAATTGCTATTACTTGTGATCCAGATTATGGGATATTACTGGAAAGGACCAAAATAGTTAGCAAATGTAACCCGTGACAGTGCAAGTATTCTGAAGAACACACCTGTTGTTATTTATGTGAGTTCCAACATTTCTAGAAAGTTACAGAAAATATTGCTCCTCTGTATTAAAACTACCCATATAATATGTAAAATTCTGACTTATAATTGATTAACTGTGAAAAGCTAACATAGCAGTAGATCAAAAGTATACCTTTCTTGCATATAATTAACCACATGGAATAGGCAACTAGATTTAACTGGGAGATTAATAATAAAAAGTAAATTAACTTGATCTGTTTGTAGGAGGATTAGAAGTGTAGGCTGTTTATGAAACTATCTAACCCTGCTGGTAAAGGGCACTGGCTCATTCTTGTCATGTTAATAAAGATCAAAACTATACAACAGAAGAAGCAACATGTATGTGGATAGTTCTCACTAGAAACCTTTTAACACTCGGTATTCTGCTCTCGCTTTTGTTCAAGGCCAGAGAGCACATCATCCTTTGCAGTTTGATCTTGCTGTCTAATGTCCCAGTTTAAAACTTGTACATACTCTGCAAAGTATTAAATCAGGAATATAATATCCTGGAAGTATTTCTCCTCCAGCGGAAAATACTGAAGTCATGGGCCCAGGCTTTCCTGACTACTCAGAACTGGGCCAAGAAGTTCCTCGTAAATATTACCAGATTTATTCAACATATTGCTGGTAATGCTCTATTTTGCTACATTAAACAGCACAATACTCCTTAATCAATGAATGCAAACTAGAAGGTATTTTAAATGCCTTCCCAGAGAGGTATAAACTTGGGTTACAGAGGTACAGAAGTAGGTACGTTTAGATAAGTAGATGATAAGATAAATATGGAAAATTAGGTTTCACTGTTGAACTGGTATAAGCTCTTACCTGTCAAGAGAAAATTGCATTACTTATCCTTTTCAGGAAAAGAAATCAAGAAATACAAGTGAAAAAAGAAGAAAAAAGAGAAGGCTAAGGAAAGGCTTGTGCAAAGCAGCCTGTAACTTACATTTTTCTCTACTGCTGCAAGAGTAATTCTTATCTTGTAATAATCTACTAAGAATTCAGCTAGACCAATGGCAAAGTAAAGAAAAAAACCAAACCAAACCAAACCAAAACAGAAAGAACAAAACCCCAAACCACTGCAATGTCCAGCTACCAGACCAGCTCTAGAGCTTGAATGGTGGTAAAATCCTCATGATAGTGTGCTGCTTTGGTCTGAAAAATGTCCAGCAGACTTGGCTGATGAAGAACCCACCTAAACAAAAACAGCCTTTACATCACTATAAGTAAATCCACATCAAGGGATGTTTCCATAACACAACTGCAGAAAAAACACCTTCAGCTGAAAAGTGAACCAAGCATAGAACCTGAGCAGAAGCAGAATGAAACCCACAAACAGTTGTCAGACTGAATTAATGTAGTAGAGGGTGCTGTTCCAGCGTACTGCTGCGGTGTGATACATTCTGCTTTGCTCAAAAATAATCAACCACTTTAAATATCAGAATGCCTAAACTTAAAAGAGTAATCCTCTTATGAAAAGTACAATTATTTCATATATAGGATTGTTGCATTCAGTACAATGTATATTGCAAGAAAATGTCGCACCTCAAACTAACACATGATGACTACTGTGAAAATAGTAATGATATACAACAATTCATTAATCACCAAGGCATAAAAGTATCCACAAAGCTCTAAAAGAAGTTTATGGACCATGTTACACTTATGTCCCAACTGAAGGGCATAAGCAAATTCAATACTGATTATTAACAAAACTGATCTGTCAGAGTCTTTAAAAACTTAGTTAATAATTCTAAGAAATAGCTCCCCTGTGTTCAGCAGTGACGAACAGTGCACATAGTAAGACATAGGATCTCAAAATAAAAAACCAAATTTCTTTTTTGCACTTGAACTCCCTTGTGAAGGGAGTTCACAATTGAGTTACTTGCCTCTAATGTCTTATTAAGAGTTCTCCAAACACAAGAAGCATTATATTGCTATGGAGTCTTGTCTGTCACTCTCCTGGAAGAGCTAATGGATGCAAGAACAGCTCCCATACCCAGGAGCAATATGGTCCTCCATTTCAGAACAGCATGAATGCAGTAAGTCATGAAAAGATATTTACAACTATTATCTAACTCCAGTTAGAAAGTTTCTTACTCACTTCCCAGAGCTGAAAAAGTGTATCTCTAGAAATATAATAGGATTTAAAGCAAAGAAGAGCTATTGTCATGGTATGTCAAATGACAGAACATGAATTTCTACCCGGTCTTTATTGAAATGATAAACGCAATTGAAGCAGTTTCAGCAGACTTGGACTATGGAAAACACTATCAGCTGCCTGGAAAGTACATTAAAACTGTTGGTCAACTCCGTAATTGTATATTCAGCTGAAAGTTTGTCCCTGGTGCTTTTTGCTGACCAATTCAGCATCACTGGTTAGATCAAACAACATTGTGCTTGTATGCCAAACCTACAACGTCTGTCTTTGCTGCAGTGTCAGTAACACAATATATCAGAA
>WEIT01029749.1:1442-16682 GCA_013389985.1 Dryoscopus gambensis | reverse complement strand
CAGATTGCAAAACCTTCTAAAATTCACTGTTGTTCTTATAAAATAAACACAATTTGTTAAAAATTTACTCATATCTTCCAGATAGAAGATGTACTTGCAACTGGGTTGTCTAAAAACACGGACTTAAATAACCTCTTGTAGGGGAATAGAGAGCTAAGAATCAGCAGACATATCTCCATTTAAGAATAACATATATTTGAATTTATTTTGTGTCTAAAATACTTACAAAATTATTAAAATCAAATACAATCTGGCAATTAATGTTTACTGTCATAATAATTTCGTGTGTGAAAAGGAAAGTACAGTTCCAAGAGCAAGGGTCATTGTTCTTCAAGAAGTCTGGAAATCAGTAAAATAGGAAAATCTAAGAAATCAGCGAAGTGGGAAGATTTTCTTCTCTGGATGAAGATATATCATGTCAACATTACAGTCTGTTGGCATTTTGTGTAGTTACCTCAGTGACGTAACATGGAAAGAGAGTCCTCTACCTAAGCACTGTAGGACACTTGCCTGTCCTCTCCATGTCCCATCTTCAGTGTCTCAGCCCACAGGTGCTATGGACACCGAGGGCAAGATTAATTTTTCCAGCCGTAGGTGCTAATATAACATCTTCCCAGGTCCATCCATGCGTGGGGAACAGAGACAGGTTACCTTGAGAAGATAGTATATGTAATCGGTGGGTTTAATGACCTCCCAGAAATTCAGCCTATATTGCCGTGGAAAGGATTTGCATCTCTCCACTGATCATGGAAACAGCTTTGAGACACTCGGCTCCTAATTTAAATGTCTCGAAATGCTTAATGAGAACAAATAACTGTACAGCTATTAACACTGAGCAGGATGTAATCAGGTTACCTACTCCTGATTCCCATCTCCGGGCCATTCTGCTATTCCAGTATAAAGTTGTAACTACAAACTGGGGTAAATTTGGCATCCTATGAATGTACTGGGTGTTGGTGAGAGGGCTACTTTAACAAGGAGACCATGAAACAAATCACAAGGCAGTTTGCCTGAGAGACAAATATATTTTTGCAGTTCCTTACTTGGTCATTCACTTGGACTCATGAGACTCATATAATCTCTTTCTAACAGTTTTCCCTTGTTTGGTCTTTCTGATTTGCTTCTCTGTTAGAAAAGAAATAATTTTTAGAAAAATACCTGAAAAAATATTTATATAACTATAAAGTAAATGGGTAGCTAATGGGTAGCTCCATCATTTCTAAATACCTAAAAATTGACTGTCAAGATAATTTTAAAAATCTGGTTTGACATTTCCCAAAGAAATGTCTGTTCAAATTAATGGCCACTATGTGATTGATTGCACCTTAGGTGGATATGGTGGTTAGAAAATAGAGAGCTTTCACTATGAACTCTTCTCCTATTTCAACAGTAAAATAATGCAGAGAAGAATACCCTTAATCTGATTAGGAAAAGAAGACTTGCAGCCACAAAGACTGTCTCATGTCCCACAGTCAAATCTAAAATGTGCTGTTATCTGTGATGCTAATGAGGAGACTACAAGGACCTTCATATCCCTTTGCCTTTCTCAAAGTTGTCTGAATAGAAATAGAACATCAGAAATAACTCTCATTAAAATGCAGTAAGGTAATAATATTCCTGGCACATACTGGAGCTAGCCACTAGTTTCAGTGTTTCTTGGATCATTATATAAAGGCAATATAAAACTGCCATCACTATCAATATGACTGTAAAGTAATGATAAGGACACTTACAATCAAAGGGCATAAAAATGAAAAGTGAGATTTAAATCAATGATTTAAAGGAAACGTTACGGATGAATGTATCAGTGTCCTTTAAGTGGGAAAGACATATCTTTTGTGACTCAGCTGTAGATTTTTTTCTATGTGTACTAAATAAATTCCACTTATAATCCTTGAAATGTATGGCATGTTTTGTAAGTGTGTTTTAAGAATTCCCACTTCAAGTTGCCTTCTACTTGATGGTTAGTTTTTTTTTCCAGAGTGTTTGGAAGGCTTTTTTGCACCTAATGTTAGAAGTATTTAGGATAATATTTACCTTTATAGATAAGTGAATACCTTAGCTTGCAGGCTTGCAAGAAGACCTATCTGGAATACCTCACTAAAAAGAATGCGTTTATATTGCAGCTCCAGCTTTCTTACGTAGCAGTCTTTCTTATCTTCTTCGTCTTTGGAAATATATTAAAGTGTCATTAAAACTAAATGTTACTTTCCAAGGCAATTTCAAAGATTACTGGTCCAATATATGTTTATTTATTATTCTTTATTAATGTGTGGAAGAGGGAGTTGTGGGTTTTTTTTTCCCCACTTTGAAGTCAAATATGAGCAAAAATTTCCTTCTGGAGCGAAAGTTCATTTCTATTCCTAAATGGAATCAAGCTAAAATAATTTTTGTACTATAACTAATATCTGTGGACTTTGATAATCCATGGAATAATATCAATTTGCAGTTCATTGTTCAAGACAGGTTAGTAGCTTATGAAGGAATTGCTTTTGTATTTGTATATAATAGAAAGATTAGTAAGTGGAGAGTGCTTAATAATGTAGATATAAATTCCTCTAATAGTCACCTGTCCAGAAATTAACATGTCAAAAAATCTTTTTATATTCTCTCCTACAAATGATAAGTCAGCAGAGACCCCGGCATTCTGTGCAGTCAAGTTTATCCTGGGCACAAAGCATTTCCAACCTATTTCATTAAGTTCCAATTCTTAAAGTTTTTTTTTAAAAATTTCCTTTAATAACCATTTTAAAAGCCACATAAAACTAAAATTCTATCCTTTATTGCCTGTTTTTCAGTATAATTAATGACTGCCAAATTGTGGAAAATTGTTCCCACTTTTTCCTAGCAGAGAATAAGATTCTTTCTAATAGTTCTCAAGATGTCAGTAAGATCCATTACCAATTCCTTCCAGATCTCTCTTTTTGCTATTACTTGAGCAACTCTCAAGTATTTTGTTTTAATAACAATTCAGTTATCTCTCTAATGTCTCAGCTAATTAACGAGCCATAGGGGATACTCTATGATGCACAACCATAATGATCACTGGAGACCAACCTCTGAGACTGTAAGGGTAATAGTTACTCCAAACCATATGGCAGAAGGATTAGCCTTCCATCTTACATTCAGAGTTCAGATCTATTCCGAGTTTATCAGTATAAATAATCTAAGATCATTCCTCTCAGACTACCTGTGTATTTTTTTAAGTTTTAATGGAATATACATTTAAAGAGTAATAGTATTGGACTATTAAATTTATCTGCTACTTTCTGGAAGGATCAAAACTTTTTAATCTTCACAAACATTGTAATGCAGCACTTTTCATCTATTTGATACTTTTTTTTTTTCCCACCAGCTTGCTGAGTCTGGATATGTCTGTAATGATGGTCTTGGCAGAAGCAACCAAATTCTATTTATAATAGCTTCTATGAATTTCTATGAAATTATATAATAATAATAATGTAATAATAATAATAATATATAGTGACCATATTCACTTAAATAAATAAGTTCATAAACATGCACTATTTTTTTCTTATGACACTTCATCTGTAAATCCTAATTCACTTTACAGAGAAATCCTTTTCATTATTCCCCATGTTAGAGAGGATAAAATGGAAGTAGTTTGTTTAAGGTAGCACAGCAAACTTTATCCTAGCAAGACTTTGTTTCTTGAACTGCACTCTGCTATTTAATTTGCCAAACCAAAAAGATTTTTGCTGAGGTTTTTATTTTGTACAGTGCTAATATAGATGATTTGTTTATGTAACTGAAGAAAAAGCATAATAAACTGCATTGAACCTACACAGCCTAATGAAAGATGAAATAAATATTATCCCAGGAGTTCCATGAGAAGACAACAAAAGAGATCTCACAGACAGAATTATCTATACAATTAAAACCATTAAAGGTACATTAAATCCCAGACAATTAGCTTGACATTACTGATAGATTTAATTTTTCTTCAAGTGTGGAGGTAAAACAGGGACTTTAAATTAGACATTCAATTTCATCAGAACTATTTCTTACTCTTTTCCCCCAAGCATCATATTTCTGATATAATGCAGGTTGCTATCTACTCAAGCAATTTTCATAGATAGGTCACTAATTTTGGAATAAAAGAGAAAGTAATGAGCTCCATTTCAGATCCTGGTTTTAGACTGAATTCTAAGGAAACTGAAGAGGGAGTTCTATGTGTCTGTCTGCCTATATGGCCTCTAAATAGCCTGGAATACAATGGCCAGTTTTAACAGAATGTGACAGACTGATAAATGTTTTAAAGTAGTGCTATGGGCTTCATATCAAAAGATAGTCTGGTAGAAACATAAAACCTTTAAAATGAAACTCAGAAAAAGGATACAACTTTTTAGAAATATGGTAAAGTTATAGATGAAATTATTACTATCGCCATGAGCTCTGGCTGATGGTTTAGGATTGCTAGCTGATGACATCACAATACTTGGTATTATTACCAAGTATTATTATCAAACATGGTATTACTATGTTTCAGAATCACAAAATTTTATTATTGTTAAATATCAATTCAAATATAATTAATTAACATTAGTTAAAAATATGATCTACTTGATTTCATAGAATCATAGGATGATGTGGGTTGGAAGGGACTTTAAGATCATCTATTTCCAACCGCTCTGCCATGAGCAGGTGTATTGGATTTGCAAGGCAAGGTTTTGGTAGCAGGGGGCTATTACAGGTGTGGCTTTTGTGAGAAGCTGCTGAAAGCTTCTCCCATGTCCAGCAGAGCCCATGCCAGTAGCTCCAAGACAGACCCACCAAGGCTGAGCCCCTCAGCTTTGGCAGTGGCTTTGGTGGGCACCTGGCATCCAGCCAGGGTCAACCCACCATAGCAGGGACATCTTCTACTAGACCAGGCTGCTCAAAGCCCAGTCCAACTGGACTTGAACACTTCCAGGGATGGGACATCCACAATTTCTGTTCTAGTGTTTCACCACCCTCACAGTAATGAGTTTCTTCCTAATCTACCCATTTTCAGTTTATAGCCATTGACCCTTGCCTTATCACTACATACCACTGTAAAAAGGCTCTCTCCAGCTCTCCTGTAGGCTCCCTTTAGGTACTGGAAGGTGCTTTAATGTCTCCTCGGAGCCTTCTCTTCTCCAGTCTGAACAAGTCCAACTGCCTCAGTCTTTCCTCACAGGAGAGCTTCTCAAGCCCTCTGAACATCTTTGTGGCCTCCTCTGGATCCACTCAAGCCTGTCCACATCCTTTTTTTCATTGCAGACCCCAGAGCTGGACTCCAGGTGGGGTCTCATGAGAGTGGAGTAGAAGGACAGAATCACCTTCCCTGACTTGCTGACCATTCTTCTTGTGATGCAGCCCAGGATACAGATTTACCTGCTGCAATTACACTTCAGCTTGTTCAGTTTTAAAGGAATTTTGCTCACTGCTCTGTGTTAATTATGGCATGAACTGCATGTTCGACAAACTAACTCAACATCAAAAAATTAATAACCATGTCTTTAACATAAAAATAACACCCACTTGGTAGACTGAACTACTTATGTCCATCTTAACATCTAATAAAAAGCCTGAATGTCACAGAATGGCTAGTTTTTGCTCCTGACTGCCTGAAAACCTGAGGGACCTAAGCACAAAACCTATATGCAACTTCCTGACAGTGTATGTAACCTCAACTTAATTCAAGGTTACATACCAGCCTGGAATATGTATTTTATCAAAAATAAAAAGTTTTTATCTTTCTTGGTCCACTCTCTTTACTGTTTGCCAGTTATTGCCTCAGGCTGTTCTGTGGAGCTTCTGAGTAGTTATAACTTCTCCTCTGGATGCTGTTGTATTAGATTAACCTCTGGTTTTCAAAAGGTCATGTTTTTATTCATTCTCAGAATCAAACCACCAATGCATTCTCTTAGCAGATCCCAAAAACCCCTCTGTATTAAACAAAGGAAATTGTTCATATGTCTTCCACAAGTTTTCTTTTCCAAATATATATATATTGACCTTATAACACTATCTAGCCTGAACACAGTTTCATTGTAAAGCATATGTGAAAGGCAAGAGTTTTTCTTCAGTGGCAAACAAAAAATAAAGAGCCCCATGAGCTCTTTCTGTCAGCAGGACTGCACTTCCAGTTTATTTATAGCTGTCCAAAATGGGTGCTTTCATTTCAGATTTCTGCCCATGTTACTGGAATTCATAATTGAATGCAAGCGAGTACATTACCTGATTTTCTCATGTTCCAAATATATTTTGCTCCTAATGGCTCCAATAGTGTTCAAATCAAAACTATTTTCCTACTGAATCTAGACATCCAAACTAGAAAGCGATGGGCAGGATCCACTAACTTGGGATAGTTACTCTTCATCCTTGAAGAGATGGATATTTGTTTTTCACATTTTATGAGGAAATGTTTCTGACTTCCACTTCATCCTTAGAGGAAAGAACCCATTTACAGGGTTTACTTACCCAGATGTTATAAAAATATGAATTCAGTTACTGAGGGGTGATGGGGGAAAGACAAAATCTTCTGTGGGCTTTACTTCAGAGGACTATTCTGAACCTAGCAACCCATCCATAAACATCTTCTAACCTGACAGGACAACTGGCCTCATGGTCTGACTACCGAATTTTTTTCTCTCATTACCTACTACAGTTACAAAGCTTTGCAAGTAAGAAGGACACATCGGGCAGTTGGTCACATACCATAGTGGATAGTCCTCAAAGCTGGAAGTCAGAGGACCTGGATTTATTTCTATTTCTCTTCTACAGACTATGTGTCCTTGCAAATGGATCTCACATCTCTGCACTTCAATCTTGCCTTTGTCAAAGTAGGAACAGTCTTGTAACATGTTGTCACATGTGCTGATGAAAAGTGCTATAAGACAGTAATTTATTAATTGATGCAAGCTGTTTTATGTCACATATTGATTAGAGTGCTTTATGCTGGCTTCCAAACAAGTTATGTTTTAAATTAAATAAAATCAAGAGTGAAACAAATAGTGTGAGAATGTCCCTATACACTTTCATCTTGTTTTAACTCCACTTGTTTAAATTGCCTCCACTCCTGGGCTGTGATGGTTTGCTGAATACTGAGACCCTGTACGCCTTCATTCATGAACTCTGATTTGTTATCTCCTTTCCTATATGGTTGTGGGCTGCCAGGAATTATACATGGAAGTTATCCCTCTATACAAGTCAAGGGAAGAAGGTCTGTTCCCTGACATACCAAAACATAAGTGTGAGGGATTTTCAAAGAAGGTTTTAAAGGCAGCAGAGGAGCTGTTTGGCCGGGAATAATAAGCAGGCTGTTTCAGAGCTACAGGGTGGCATAGTAATAAAGGTGCAAAATGTTCAGTAGATTTGGAAGACAAAGAGGGCAGTCAGAAAAGGAGAGCTGGCAGGCTGCAGAGAGAGGAAAAGGTGAGGAGGGCAGTGGTGCAAACAGAGGTGGACCTGTGAAGTGTTTTAAAGTGAGGAAAAGAAAGTTGAACTTACTATGTAAGGAAAAAAGGAAATAGCAAGATAGAAAATCTTTGCAGCTGTATTTTGGATGGAATGAAAAGAGGCCAAAAAGCTGAGAGCAATGGATGCTGCTCATCCAGATTTGGAATTTTATCTACAAGATTCCCACAGCCTAACCCACCATCCTTTGATCTTTATCTTTTTCAAGTACTTACAAGAGCACAAGAGCACTGCCGCTGTTGAATTGAAATTGCACACCACTGCCAGATACTGGAAGTAACTTACCTCCACTCAGTCTAATCATTTTGTCATATCATCATTTAAAACATCACTTTCCCATTGTTCTTTGAAATTACATAATGATGTTCCTTCTGCTACTGTGAATCACATCACTGTTCATCATGTAGGATAATGTGTAGGTTCCCATGCCAGAGCTGCATCTAGAGTGTTCAAGCAGATGTTGTCTTTGCATATCTTGATAGTTGGGGTGAATTTAAGGACTTTCACTGATGGTACAACTTGATCTTTATTTGGAAGAATTTACTCTATAGCTTTGAAGCACATTTATTTTCCTCATAATGCAGCAAATACAACAAGGTCCTAAATACAATGTCCTAAATGTATTTTACAAAATTTGGAATGCTTTCAATCACACTAAACCTGGTATATTGATTTTCCTGTAAAGTTTTCTGATCAAGAATCGAAATCTGCCCATTTGGATTTGACCAGTAATATTTATTCTTTTGTACCTAAAAAAATTATAACCTAGAGATACTTGATGTTATGCATAGCAAATTGACACTAAGACTAATGACAATACTGTTAATCATAAGTATTTATGACAATATTAATCATAAGTATTTGAAATACATGGGATTAGTTTGACAAAACTGAAGAAAAAAATCCAAATTTAAATTTTCATAATTTATTATTATCATTTAGATGTGTGGAGGGAATTAAGAAAATATATTTGCTTACAGCTACATTTACCAGGCTGCCGTTTATATTTAGACACCTTCAAGAACGCACTGTTATATTCCCTCCCTTCCACTATTAAAAACAAAAGCCATAAATCAAATTTCAACTTCTTGCTAGCACTATAACACCAGATTTCCAGTATTAAATCCTCTGTATAGAATGGGGATACAGACACATGAGCTATTTGTTTTCCCATTCTCATGCATTCTTTCCAGATGCAACAAAATTCTCCTATCATGTCTGAAGTCCGGGTCCCACACTTAGTCTCCTCTCAGAGCTCTGCATCACAGGTTTTTCATGGAACAAAATTTTCAGTCTTATCTGAGAAGTCTCTTTCTCACTCTCTGCATGCCCATTTTCAAGTTCTTTTTTCAGCTGTGGTAAAAAATAGACAGTAAGATTCCTAAGTTGCACTGAACTCTTCCTTTAATATCTAATTGCCAAAGTACAGAATAACTTTGAAAGGGTGATAGTCTTGGTGTTTCTTCCTTGTCCTCAAAGAGTGAAGAATGTCATCAGTGGTTCAGCTTTTATGGATCTATCGTCTCTTGATCAGTAGACAAAGCACTCAGACAAAAGAAGAACTTTGAGTTGTAGGATCCTGGAGGAAAAAAATCATGGAGTAAAATCTTAGTATTCAAACAGATGTCTCCTCAACACAAATAAATACTGCATTATAATTTAATCACAGCTTTTGGGATATCTAATATTTTCTCTAACCTTCAGCTCCTGGAGTCATATTTTTACGTAAGAATCTCAGCTTTCTTGTAAAAACCACCTCACCTTAGCCCTCATTGTTAAAATGTTAGCTGTAAAGGCTCATGTAAAATTGAAGAAGGCAAATAAAATATGTAAACATGATCATGCAAATACATATTTTTAAAACCAAGCTCATTATTATTCAGGACCTAACACATTTCTTTTGAGTGTCTGAGGTCAGCAACACTGTAAATGACACCATCTTTAACCAAGTAATGTAGAAGACCAACATAAATCAAAAAGGATAGGAAATAGTAAGAAGTGGAGAACCTGGCAGGAAAAACATTGATACCATTATGTACCCTTTCCATGGGTGCTTGTGTGCAACATAGGTGAGTAAGCGAAGCAGCTGGAGACATTAGATTTGACAGCAGAAGTGGCTGAGTAACTTCAGTGGAGAAAGGCTATTGCTTTCATGGATGGGTTTGCAGAGCACATTATACAGGAGACAATGTTAGAGAAAGTGGAGAAGTGAATAAACAGGCTATTAAGGACAAGATTGCTGAGGGAGAAAGGCAGGGGTTACATATTAGTTTGCTTTACATCTGTCTAAAGTTCTCTGACTTGGAAAGAAAAACCAATATATATTCTACAAAACAAGATTTAAAATATGGGATTGATATGTTTTTAATTCCATAAAATAATCACATTTTAGCCCTAATGAAAATTGTATCTAATGCTTCAGTATAACACATTTATGATTTTAAAATTTTCATTATTTATAAATCTAAAAGTTTTGAAGAAGAGGTAAGAATAGATTTGCATTATGATGTTAGCTTAGATATTAGTTCACAGCTCACATTTAAGTGCAAATTCCTTGTTACTCCTCCGCCCATGAGTTGGTTAGTGTGCTAACTGTGCTCTGGGAAAGCTGAGTGTTCCCTGCAAGCTGTAGCTGTACAGACTGTATAATTAAAGATATTCAAGCCAATTGGCTCCAAAATCTCAAATCAAACCTGGAGTGCAGGTTAGCCTAATCTAAAGACAGTGTAGCTGTACTTTAAGTTACCTGAGACAGAATGACTTTTAAATGACAGCCTTGTAACATGAAAGGCCTACGAGAACAGGGGGATCCTCTGTTCATCTTGCTTGAGCTGCTTCAGGACATACAGACACGTGAAATGCAGTTAACATCTCATGGTTGCTTCACTGTTATCTCGAACAAGAGAAAGCCTTGGAGGAAAGGGAGCATTACAGCCCTGGCCCAACCCAGTTCCCATTACTCTTCCAACCAGGATGGGTGCAGCTGTCACTGGCAGTGCAGGGATTGTGTGCAGCATGGGGACAGCACATACTGTGCACGGTGCAGGATGACCTTTCTGCAGAGCCTCTTTCTTGGCCTTTCCAAGTCTCCATGGAGTCATGCTTGGCATATGCAAGTTCTCATTTTTTAAAGGCTCTTTAAAGATGTTTTTCCAAACCCCTTTAATGAGTTCAGAAGTCTAAAAGCAAAATACAAAGCTCTTGAACTGTTAAGTCTGAAACTTTGGAGCTCCCTAAATACAGATAGTTTAAATTCTGTTCCTTTAATGGGTGATTTTCTGAGTTTATTACCGCTGTACTATATGATTTGTATCCTATATTTCTTACTTGAATAAGTTCATTCTTCAGTGTGTAATCATCTTTCTACCTGTCTATAACAGTATGCTCTCAGTTGCCCTCTTATTTATTTTTCATTAGCTACTCACTAAACACTTAATTTTAGCTGGAGTTTCATTCACTCTCTGCTTTTGAACACTGCTAAGTTAAATGAGGAGTCAAGTCACAACACTATATTATTTTGTATCAGTGCCTACACATGTAGTATCAAGAAAAAATTATTTCAAATGTAGCCTACAGCATCAAATTTTGCCATGCTATGTATTGAGCACTGATTAGAACAATTCAGCAACTTGGGCCAATTAGCAGCATTGGGATCTGCTTGGCCTTGTAACCTATACAATTTTACAGGAATATATTCAGTTTCTACGTCACTGAAAGCAATTAATTGCCTGAAAACATGTTCTCTACCAGCTTTTATGACACCATGCAATGGAAAAGGAATATAATTTAGTCTGGAAATTTAAATGCTGTCATGTCAACATCCTGATGATTTAGACATGCTTGAATGCATGTACACACACTTTATATTAGTTCCAGTGTAAGGGGTTTCATGTAAAGAAGCCTGGCCTAGAGCTTAAAAAAACAGGTTTTGCAATTCTGATTTTTCCAGGGCCTGTTTGCTATCCTTAGAAAACATTCTGATGCCTTCTGTTTTCTATCTGCCTAATATGAAGTTCATAGTACTTTCTTTTATGCTGCTTGAAGAACTACAGACGAAGGTAATGAGGGATGGGAAATCAAAAAAAACAAAAACTAGTAAGTCATTTCATTGTCTCAAGCTTCCTTAACAGTTTAGTGTTAGCAAATTATGAAAATAAGTATCTAATGGGTAGACTGCTCTTAGATAGTTTTCACAAGCAATTCTGTGAAAAGACAGTCTGATTTTCTCTAAAATTTCCCCTCACCTCACAAAACACCACAAACTTATATTTTATGTCTCTACTGTCTAGGCTTTATTTAAAACTTGGCCAAACTTGCACGAAATCATCCCTGTGTTCCACAGACTGGAATGCCATCAAACTTGGGTCTGGTACACAACATTGAATTTATCCTGTGACAAATGTGTGTTTGGATAAAGTTTATCCTGAGTTCAGATATATATCTCATAAAATATGGATTCAATGAATGTGACCTGTTCTCAGGACTGGTCAGAAGTAGAAATATGAGATTTGATTTAGGGCATCTCTGCTCTCCCTTGATCTTAGTGCCAGTTTGGCCACTAACATATATGAGAACAGCTTCAATAAATGCTAAGTTATAAATGGCCCCAGAGGGGATGTATGAACCACTGGGGATGTTCATTATTCTGAAATCATCTAACTCTGCCTCCAGCTATGTGTTCTGTGGGAGTCATCTGGGCAAATGTAGCTGCCTACAGAAGGAGTCATTTAGATCTTGTTTACAGTCAGTGAAGTGAAGTAGGTACTTGTCGGACTTGGTTCATCTCACTCTAAAGAAGACATCTAACACAGATCAGATAAAAGACACCCTAAAAGTGCCAGAACATGCTTCCAAGCTGAATCTGTGGAGGCAAGAATTTAATTTAGGACTGGAGAGTGGTAGAGAGAGAAAGAGGCAAATGCAGAGGGCAAGATATCTGGCTAGTTTTATCCTACTTTAGGATAAAATTTTAATCCTTCCTGGAAATCCCCACTTCTCTCCTTTAACTAAGAAGAGATCAGAGGATGTCAGTCTTGGGTAATAATATCCATGTGTGCAATTCTAAGATGGCAGGACTGTCCCACTCTGGGACAGGTTAGGCCAAGTTTGGCCAGATCTGCAGGACTTAAAGACCCTTAGATTGCAAAATCTTCATGGAAGTTTTATTAGAGCAGATGTGATGTATTAGTAAATAAAAATCAACAAACAATAAAAACATAGTATTATTTTAGGAGTACATTCTAAATGTTGTTGAATCACATATCTCTCTTTAGTTGCACCCAGTTGTAAAATGGATTTTTCCTTTCTTGTGCTCCTTCTGTGTCTTATCAAATTATAATTATTGATAATGATGATAATGATGATATAATAATAATAATATAGTTACTTCACACTGAAGCCCAAAATTGCTTTGCAATGGAAGCTAATTCAAGGACATAATCCAGGTATGCCCTGAAGGAAGCATGGCTGTATCTGTCTGATGCAGCACCGTACTAAGGTATGTTATCACGACTTGGTCTGTAGTTTGAGTTACTCAGCAAGTACTGGTAGCTAGGAAAGCAGCAGCACATTTAATACTGTAACTATGTCTTGAGAAGCAAATATGATTGCAATCACAATTACTACACCCAGGACCACATGACTTGTTGAGAGTATAGGGTTTTTCCAGGATTTTAGCAGGATGTGACATGGATAAATATTATTTGAAAGTCGTTCGAAACAGAGCTTCACATGATTAACCTAAAGGATTCTATGTTACTTTGCAAAAACAGTTTTTAATTGGTATGGATCTATTAATTTTAATGGTGGAGTTATGAAGTATTTCTACATTTGAGCAAATATATCTGATATGACTAATTTACAGACTCAGATTGATAATGTAGGGAGAGTAACTTTGTAGTGCAAAAGAATTTCACTACAAATTATGCTTGCTTACATCTCTGAAATTTGTCTTGACAGGATAAAATGAGGAAGAAAGTTCAAAGCTAGGAATTTCCCCAGAAGAATTTGGCAAAAAACTAACATAAGGACTTTGTCTTAGGAATGTGTTCATTTTTAGTGACAGTCTGGTCTGACTCAATTCTTCTCAATATAAATTGTGTTTATTTATTTTCTATAAAACCTGATTATGGAATTTAAAAAATACTGTACCATTAAATACAGAAATTGCAGTTCCAGATACTTTGTAAAGATGTTGGATGTTTAGTGTCTTCAGATACCAAGAAATGTGTTGTGCAGTGTAATATCTTTTCTGATAAGACTGCTAGCTGCGACACTTGCATTGAAAATAACTGGTTGCACATTAGTGAGACTTAATCCTATGATGTCAATATGAATCTTCTACTTTTTTCAATATACTGCACAGCATGCTCAGCAAATAGGAGCTTAACTGATGTTAGTAAGAATGAAGCATAAAAGTTAGGAGACTACTGCAGCCATTACACAGTAGCCCAAAGATTTTGGTAGAAATCAGATCCAGCTTTCACATTTTTGTGTCACAGGTTTCTGTCAAGGCTATCTGTATATTGTAATTAAGACAGTCCAATGAAATGTATCTTCAATTGACATAGAAAGTAGCAGCTGGAACTGATACAAAACATATTTCTTTACTACTGCTTTAGAAGAACATATTGAATTTACTGCCAATAATTGGGGGGAAAGTACTAAAAGATTATCACGTAAGAGAAGTGTATCCCTGTTGGGAGTCAAAACAAATGTCTAAAATCCAATTAAGCAAAACTACTATTCCACACACTAAATTTATCCATAGAGTTATGAGTTAAGAGAAAGGTGACATTTTTTGGGGACTTTACAGAAGCTTATGTGGCAGAAAACTTGAAAGAGTTCTTAGAGTTCTTTGTGAATTCAAAAGACTGCTGAAGGATAGTGTATAATGGAGAAGGATGTTTACTCCCTTTATAATTTGCTCTAAAGTTCTTGCATGAATTTATGTACAGAACAAATTGCCTTGGTTTTCATGTGTTGACAGTAATATTTTTGGAGACTGACACTGCCTATAGTAGTTTAAAATAATTTAATTTCTAGAATAATAAGACTTTTCCCTCCAAAGCAGACAGTATCCTCTACAAAATTTTGAGACTGTATTTCTGAGTGAAATGTTACCAGCTAGATAATTTCCTTTTTCAGGACCCCCATATAGCTTAGGAGAACAGAATCAATTTTCAAAACAATAAAGGGTCACTTTGTGGGTGATCAAATGTTTCTGCAAGTCAGATGGGAGAGAAGGAAATACCTTGCACTGAAACTCATCATCTGTCACTTCAGCTATACTGAAGCCAGCCATGGTTGAAAATCAAACTTAGATCAAGGTCAGCCTCCACATTCTTGATCGGCTTCATATACAGAACAAAGTGATTTAAGTAACTGTAGATAGTATTTTTGTTTTTCAGGAACCGATTCTGATTTGCATGCTACATTGAGGTCTGGAAAACTTTTCATCTATGGGATCAAGAAATAATGTAACTATTATTTACATACATAGAACTTTACAAGTGGGATTTATTTTAGATAAAATAGTGATCCAGTTATGATTCTAAATGACAGTGTCTTATACTGTAGGAAATAAAGTGCAGTTTCAGTCTGACAATAAAAAAAGGAGGAAAATCTCAGGCTCAATGGAAGCTGAATTACTTTTGAAAGACAGAGGAGCAGTGTTCTGCTAAACAGAAAACAGCTATTAGAACCTCACTGATGAGTTTGCGGAAAATGTTACTCCTATGACACAGTCCCCAGGCACATTCTGGATGCTGGTTGTTATTC
>WEIT01029747.1:40296-51670 GCA_013389985.1 Dryoscopus gambensis | reverse complement strand
TCCAAAATGTCTCAAGTGGACTTAATATTTTGTTTTCGTTATTCCTCTGCTTTTCTAAAAGCTGAATCATTTTCTTTTTTTGTTGTGTTTGTTTCTTTTTTTACAGCAATGCGGCCACTTAGCATGTCTTACAGTTTTGACTTGTCAGGTAAAATGTGCTACACTATTTACACCATGTAACCACTGATGTGGTTATTGTGCTTATTGTGAAATTTGTTCCATTTGTTTGTTGAATTCCCATCTAAGAAAGAAACTTGAAGGGATTCTTCCAAGATATGGTCAGTGAAAATAAAAAATTTAGATAAATTAGTTATGAATACTTATATTTTCCTTGCCACAAAAGGATGCCTTGGTATATCTGCACCTTGGTACATTTCACCTGAAATACAGAGTGTATTCATCAGAGTGCTGAAATTCTGCTTAAATAAATAACCAAAAAAAGGTGGTCCAGAACTATTCCAGACTCATAAAAGCATTGCAGAATACAGCATCACCTTCAAGTCTGATTTATTTATTTATAAATCTGACTTTTGTGTCCTTCCGCTCACTTTTTGACCAGACCATCTTTTGCACTACTTCATTTCTCACCAGGATCCTAAACCTAGCTTTGAACTCATCTACCTTTCTAGATTAAATTAAACATGCCTATGTATATTAATCTAGAAAGAAACTGTCCGTTCTACAGTGTCTTTACAGTGAAAGCTTCGTAAGCTATGAAATCAAAGACATCCATTAACAAAGAGGTGAAACCTTCCTTCTTTACTCATTAGCAAAATAAGGTTTGCTGGTAATGAGGTGCAGCGGATTCAACAGGTGACCCTTCATCAACTATCTAATATCAATTTTCAGGTTTCCTCTGGTGAGCCATTGGTTAGGACATGCAGCAACTGTATGAACCTGTTCACCTTTGGCGACAACAATGTCAGAGAGCTTAGTAGCCAGAACATAAATTCGTTCCTCCCTCATTATGCACTAACTTTCCAGGATGCTCAGGCCCAAAATTTCCATCATTGATTCTGGAAATATTCAACATCAGCCTCAAAGGTTTGTCAGCAGAGGAGATAGCTAGCTCTTACCTAATTTCCTCTAAGTGACTCCCAAAGAAGTCTCCAAATAAATCCGTGCTCTTTGTACCACCTCCCCTCCTTCCTTTGATTTACATGTAGAAACATCTCATCTGGGACTTTTGCAGTGTTCACAGCCTCAGTTTTTCCATGCATCCTTTAGCTTCATCTGGTTATTTTCCCCACAGAAAGGCATTATCTGACTGAAATGCTGGCATATTGTGAACTAGAACGACCATATAGAAGTTTTTGATTACTATGACTTAAAATACACAGCAGTTACGTAATATGGGAACACAGTTCACAGTTAACATATCTGTGAGCATGACTCTCTGTTCTGACTGAGCCAAGGAAACAGCTTGCCACTGTGAGAGGGGAGGAGGGACTATCACTGCCTCGTCTCCTCCCCAGGCTCCCCTCTAAGCATGTGATTTTCCCCTTTCTCTGTGCCAGTCCTGCTCATTTATTCACAAGAGGAACTTTAGTTAAACTGATGTAACCCAAGAACAAATACTTTAAATATTTTTTACCAGGTTGTTTTTCTGCTCTTTTAGTGATTTAAACCTGCCTACTATCTGATCAGATGATCAGAGAGCTGTCTGAGGAGGGCAGCTGATGAGCATGGGCGAAAGGGAGGCAGGAACAGGCTCTGCCGTCAGAGGTGGTGACAAGCTGTTAATGCAGCTCAAGCCTTTTTGTGAAACCTTACACTCGTGGTGTATGGTACAGCTACTACGGCTGTCTGCTGGGATTCAGATTACATATGTACATGGCATCATATTTTACTTCACTGAAAGCTGCATGGTCCCCAGGGCCTCAGATAGCAGCGTAAATGGGCAAATTTGAGTTTTTGAAAAGTATTGCTACTTTCAGATATGCCGAAAGTTCCTTCAGTTTTAAGAAGATAAAACTGAATATGCCAGTGACCAGCTAAAGGGGAATGTTCAGATCTGTCCTTCTGCCTGTGTCTGTCTGCCTCTTCTTTTGCCTTTTATTTCTAAGAATTCTGAGACATCCTCATTTGTTTGAATCCAAACAATATTTTGTAATCCATTAATTCATAACCATAATATTTTTATTTTGAAGAAGTAGCTTTAGCAATCTGTTATGTACTTGGATTTGTTGGTTTTGACTGACCACCGAAGAACTCTTCCTGGTTTCTTTATCCATCTCCCAAATGTGATTGGTTTTGTTTTTTCAAGTCATGTGGTTCTCAGCAAGTAGCATCATATGGCATGACCAAGTGATCTGATAAAGTGTCCTTAGAAGTAAATGCGGGATGATTAAAACATTCCAGTTAGGTAGATGTGAGACACTAGATGAGCAGTACAAGCGAATTAGATGGGTTGGGATATTGATAGTAAGCAGATAAGCAGTAATTTTGGATGCTGTTGCTTTGCGTGCTTTTACTTTTTTCATTATTTTAGAGGCAGAGAGGCTGCACCGTGCTTTCATCACTGCACACACTTGCTTTTTCACGGCTTTCATTGCTCTCTGCTTGATGGAATTGCTGTCTCAAAAACCCCTACAAACAGATGAAAAAGAGAAGTGTTTCCTGCTAAGTGCTAAAGGATGGGTGCAGGTTTTTATTATTCATGCTGCCTGCAATGGGGAGGATGCAGAATCCTCAGAATACTTTTGCTGGCACCGAGCCGCTGTAGTTGGTGTGTCACAGTGCCCAGCTCCACGTATCTGCCTGCTGTTCTCCTGAAGAGGAGAGGAGGGGCTCCTGGGGTCTCCTTTTACACTGCTTTTTCCTTCTAGTAGAATAGAAAGAGCAAATGGTAGCCACCTGTAGTGAGTTACCTGAGAGATATTCACATAACAGCTGAGGACCAGGGCAGTCATTGCCCCTTCCTCTAATAGAAAAATAGCTGAAAAGTAGCTTCATTTCAGTGCAGTGCTGAATGCAGCTCAAAAGATCAGTCATTCCCACTCTTAAAACTCAAGTTCTTACCTCAGAGCTGTGTGCATTGCTGCTTTGAAGTTGTTATTTCAGAAAGAGTTTGTACATCTTGGCAGAAAGGGGGAACTGGGAGGTGTGCAGGGAGGGAAGAAAAAGGAAACTGAAACATTTAACACCGAATTTCATGGGGATTATTACTTTTAAATTATGTTTGCCTCAGACCAGTGGGAGGAAGTGATGCAAACACAGAAAAAGACTGATTTATTAGTTCTCAGGTTTGAATTCAACATCTGAAGTCCACTGAAAGGACCACATCTCTGTTACCTTTATTCATTATGTAATATTTCCCAATATATTATCAACATAATAGCCAGGAAAAAGCAAACTTACATTAATTCTGCAAATCCATTTTAGCCTTCTTTTAAACTCAGTGTAAAAAATTATAATCCTGAGGAGTGCATTTCCTGTATAGAGCAAAATTCAGGTTTCTGTCATCATATTGGCCGAGGAGAGCTGGTTAGGAAGCAGACAGCATATGGTTACATGACTGCTGAGGTTTGCTTGTAATTTGTGGTCTGCTTAATTCCTTGTTTCACAAGAGACATAATCTTACATGCAGATAAAGGCACATTTCATATTATCCTACGGTGGGGGTTTTCTGTCTCCCCCTTCCTAAGGCTGTTCAGGGAAGCCCAACGCAACGATCAAGTAATCAAATCAAGGCCTTGCCTTCTTTCATTTGCCTGTTGTAATAACAGCTTAGAGAAAAACTCAAAAGAAACAAAACACATTCATCCATTTTGCAGGTACTGTTCACTGTACTTGCTGCCTGAAAACACAGAGAAAGGACACTCCCCCAGCGTGTCTGACTCTCTAATAAATTCTTAACCCCAGGCTACTACTCACACAAGCCTTTTTTAATATCATTGGAATAAGTTTCAAAACATTTAAATGTTCTGTGAACCTAGAGATTGTAAACTACTATCCGTTTTTTAAAAAATAAATTTTGGTTTTGTTTCTAAGAATTGTCCACTGATTTCTTCTGTCATGTCCATATTTATAAGATTTAGTCTATTTGTTGTTTCTGACTTGTTTATCCTGATGAATTTTATCTTGTTTATGATGATGTATGATTATTTTTGTCACCTGCTAATGTTTCTGTTTGCCGAACAGATCACTAAAATAGCTTAAACAAACTAATCATTTTTTGGTCTATGTCTGCTAATAGATTCTGGTTTTAATTTTGGAACAAGATATTTTTCTTGAAATCTGTTTGTTAAAACTCAAATGTCACGATCTTTTCCCTAAATTATGATAATCCATTTATTCACATGTATTCAGTGCTGTAAGTGCAAGAATGATAAACTGAACTTGATTGACCTAATGGATTTTATAGATTGGACTGTTTTCTAATTTTATTATTTTTTTACTATTGTTCTTTAGCACTTGCAAGTTGTAAAAACTCCCTGGTTTTTTTTCTCTAGAGGAAAGAATGGTGATAAATGACATTTCCTACTGAAGAAACTGTGAAAACAAGTACTATGTTGGATTGTCTTCTTGATTCACCTAAAATTTCCTTGGTATTTCAAGAAGACTTGAATCAACATATGAATAACTCAGCAATATGTATGAACAACTCGTGTATGCCTGACTTTAAATACAGCTGGTTTAAGCTTCATAGACAGTGATTGGCTACATAAATTACATTCAAAATGGACCAGAGATTTCCATTTCTGAGGCCTAAAGAAATTGAGCCTAAATTTCTGGGAGGGGGCGGGGGGGAAGCAAGCAAACAAACACACACCACCAAAAACCAGTTTATGATGTGAAAATATGTTTTATCACGTGCCATAGGGGATGTCTGGTGATGTCCCCCCTTTTTACTTTCCCCAGGCCTAATGTGTGTTTTACTTTTTGGCAGGAAGGCAATGCTGTTGGCCTTCCCATCATTTATTCTGCCAGTGAGTCCAGCAGTGCTTACAGGCCATTCTTCACCCTCCCTACCATCAGGCAGGGGAGTTTCCCCCCCCCAGGAGGGTTAGGGGAAAAGGGGCACCACCTTTGGCTGTTGTGTGGGTGGTGCTGGGGCTGCTTCCCTGGACAGTCTGTTCAGGAACCACACCGTGCCATCCAAAGACAAATCAAAGGTTTTCCTCTTGCTCACTTGGGAAACCCAGAAATTCTTCAGTCAACTACACGCCAGCTAGTTATGACATCTCAAAAAGTGGCATTGGCAGCAGGGAGGGGAGGCAGTTTGGGTTTTGTTTCCCTGCTGTCCCTTTCTGGGATTGCGTTGAGCTGCTGGGAGAGCAGGAATGCATCTGATGTGGGGGACGCCCATGCTGTACTCACCGAAATCTAGGAGGAAAAAAACCCCATGACCTATAAGCCATTGTGGTAGTCAGGACACCCATTAGCAAAGCCTTTGAAGATAGGAACTAAGGGTTAGAGAGTCTAAGTCTTTGATTGCAGCTCTTTGTAGGGAGGACCTGAAGGCAGTAATAACACTTTGGTACACAGATTCATAGGCCTGGAATGTCACCATGACTTTAATAGCCCAAATAATTGCCTTTTCTTACACTCCCAGTTGAAGGTATGATTTATAGAGGAACTATAATGCACCCCCTCTCCTTTTTAGGTCAGTTTCCAGCATTTAACAATAACCTGGCTAATTCTTTATAATACATATTAATTTAACTTAACTCCTCGTTTTCATTTCTTTCAGTAGCTGCTGTGGTGACAATGTTGTTAAACAGACCTACTGCTGTAGCTGTGCTTTGTGTAGTGTGTAGTTTTGATTTACCTGGTGCAAGGATAGCTTTATCCATGCAAATGATGTTGTAGCAGGAGTGACTGTCTGTTCATACCAGGGTAACTATGTAAGTAACTCCAAGTGATGTGTGAGTACTTACATTTTTGGCACTTTGAATATCTGGGTGATATCATTTCTCTGTCATAATCCTTCCAGTAATCCAAAGTACAAGTCACTTGACCTTCTGTGCCTCTTTTCACCATGTATAAAAATTTGAATAATAACTCATCATTACCTAAGCCTTATAATACCTGGAGGTACTTCATTATTACAAGGCTGGGGAAGGAGTCCTATAATTACATGAGTAGAAAAACACATTTGTAGAAGGACCAGATGCTTAGACATACATGCAAATGGGAGATTAAAAGCTTCTCTTCCTTGTCCCTCCAACATAATTTTCTTCAGATTGGAATACTGCACTTTGTACTTTTACAGGGATAAAACTGATTTATCAGACCAAACTCTAAGCTCTGCTAAAATGTCAAAGGCTAGGTCATTATCTTAATGTCTAAAGCCCAGCTAGACTAAGCACAGCAGACCCAAAGCTTACATTATCCAAGATGCATCTTCATTGCACAGTGGCAGAAATCCTGAGTAATTTACTCAGTGGAGTTAGATCCTTGTAAAAGTCGTGTCGATGAAAATAGAGGTGGAGCCTCATGTTTCTGCTGTTCCATGAACATCTGACCTCATGGACATGTTTTTAATACAAATGGCCATGCAAGCCTAAGAGTTGTGCGTGTGTTTGATGAATGCTCATTATTTACCTCATTTTCATTCCTTCTCTGCATCCTGCAGAGTAAAGTGCAATTCTGTCCTCACAGGAAAAACTGGGTTTACTCCATGCTAAACCTCCTAATTTCCGTGTGGCGTTGTCTTCAGCTTCACTGGAAACCCACTTGCCCAGATATGGTTGTGCATTCTTCTGGTCCTTGTTATATAGTTAATTATAGACTATACGTTGAAGGAAGAATATTTTTGGGTTTAACACAGGCAATTTTTTCAAAGTTGATTGATGTAGGTCTGAGGTTGGGTTTTAGCATTATGCAATGCTGCTTTTTCCATTGCCTTCATTCTTTCATACTGCTGTACTGCAAGCCATTGCCTGCAATTCTCTGAGGAGTGAATCACTAAAAGTAAAATAATTGCACAGATATAACTATCACAATTTTTTTTCCCTTTTGTATGTATTGCCTTAAACAGTAAGATTTGAGAAGGCAAAATACATTTCAGGTGCAAACACCAATGCTTCTGTTTCTTTTGGCAGATGTACCAACGCCAGAGGCTGGAAGGAAATTAGTGGATGCCTCTGTAGTGAACGGTGGCCCAGCACCACAAGGAAAGCAGAACGGGGCCACACAAGTGACAGTGCAACGCAAGAGACTCCTTAAGGCTCCCACGTTGGCTGAACTTGACAGCTCAGATTCAGAGGTAAAAAATCAGGACACAACTTGCTTCTCAATTTGTCAGTACTGAGTCTGACTTCTTAGTTTGCTGAACTGATCAGATGAGGAGTGACTGTGCAAATTATAATCTGAATTTTCCATGGCTGCTTTGTCAGGCCACAGAACTTCAAAAATACTAGATCAGACCCCAGAAAGGAGACTATTCTTTTGAAAGGTTAAATGGTAATTTTGGCCTTAAACCCAGTGTTTACTTACTTTCCTAAATGCTCAGTATCTGTCCACAGTGTGTTTGTAGCAATTATGCTTTTGGGAATTTAGGAAAGTACACTGCACCCTTCTGGCACTCATGCAGTAGCTGTCGCTAAAGGACTCAGATGTGGGGCCAGCCTCACCATAACAGCTGTTAAATAAAGAGCAGCAGCTGTGCCAGAGGGGTTGCAGTTTGGTGCAAATGTCAGTGCATTAGTTTGCTGTATAAGATTGGGAACTAACGCCCCAAAAATGTTTCACAGATAGGGACAAGCAAATATCACTCAGATGGAGAAATAATTTTGAAGCCATCCTCTCTCAAATGAAGAGTTAAAGATTTTAAAAAGCATTAGAAGGAGAAAACCTTTAAAAGCTTTCTAGCTTCAAAGCTGCATTATATATGATCCTCAGGAAGTACCAACCTTACATCCTCAAGAATGAGCTTTGTCTTCTGGACCAGTAGTGCTATTAATTGAGTTTGGACCTTTCTGAAAGTTAAGCTGTCTGGAAAGCTCATGCAGGCAGGCTTTATTCACAGAGGATAATTTTAGCCTGGGGAAAGCAGTCTTCCCTGACTCTTTTTCTCTCTTGCAAATGAGAAAGGAGGAGTTTCCTGACAGGGTGGCTACAAAGGCATCTAAGCTGAAAGATAGGAGGCTGGGAAGAAATATATGTGGGGAGAAATTTATCTCTTTGCATACTTTCTTGATCTGTGAAAGGTTGGCCCTCTTTGGGGTTGTCCTGTGGGTGACTTGTGACTTGTGTGGGTGCATAATTTGATGCATCTGTTCTGAAAGCAGAAGAGATTTGCATTCTGAGATCACTCATCAGTCTTTAAAATTACAATAGAGGCTATATGTAGTTTGTTAATATGAATGAAGCTGGGCGGGATGCAGTGATCTGTCAGTGAGAGTTGGATCTTACAGCCTGTAGTTCTGTGTATCCTGAAGCATCATACTATTTCACACAGGAAAATGAGCAGAAGTCAGTAAAAGAGAACTATGTAAAGGGAAATGTGAAATGATTCTTGTAGAAGGGAAAAATAAAATGTCTGAATGTGACTATTGATTTTAGGGAATACTGTGTAGGCAAGCAGAGTGGTATGGAACAAGCTCTGGAACATACAGCAAAAAGATAAATTGAAAATAAATCAACCACATTGAGCTGTCACAGAGAACAGATGCTGTACTAGTTTGAGTCAATAGAAATAGCTGGTGAAGCAACTGAGATGATAAAGATGCTCAGCAGAATACTGGTTGGGGCTCAGGAAGAGTGCTAAAGTAGTGAAAATAAACTGAAGGGAGTTTGGGTGAAGTTTTTCAAGGTGGTGAAGGACATAGAACATTTGAAGAGAGTGAAGATTGCTCTGTCCGTCCAAATGTTTATTTCTTTCCTGACTTTTACTTGGTATGTAGCAAACAGAACAGTGTGTGTGTTGTTCTGACTTGGCCACCTCTTTGTCTGCAGTTTGAATTGGGCTTAACCTATTTGGAGTCACTCACTGGGAGTGAAATTATGACTGTGTTGTGCCCTAAATTACAGGCTGGAAATACCTGCACTGCCAAGCTGTGGACCTCCAAATGAGCTGTGATGCAGATGTATTTGCTTCCCCCTGAGTTACCTTTGTTCTTTGAACTGTTGCAATGTGGGCTATGTCCCAATACTCAGTGTAGCCAGACAGAGGTGAAAGGCAAGGTCTGATACAGCCCTATGCCCATTATCTAGCAAGGACGAATGTTATATAAATTGTTCCTTCTTTCTGTCCTTGCTTTTTCTGCATCACCACTAAAATCACAGATTCCAAGGGGTGTGGAGCAGGAAGTACCATTTTGCTTTGTGTGGCTAAGAGAAGTAGCAATCTAATAGTCACTTTTGATACAGATTAAAAAATTGTATCTTCCTAATGAAGCTACAGCTATCTGGCCAAAATCGTGTCTGTAATATATTCAGATGTTTTAAGGTAAAGCTTTTAAAGCTGCAGTTTTCTCAGTAACTGTAAATTTCTAATTGTTTGGCGCTCTGGAGAAGTGCAGAGTCCTGGATGTTGGGTTGATCCAACCTCAAGAGTAAAATGTCAGTCTGCAATAATAGTCAACAGCTGCTGTATAGATATGGAGGCATTCATGCAGTGGTTCATCAGGACTTCCTACACAAGATTTCATTCTCAAAAAAAGCTCTCTATGTTTGAGAAATAGCATTGTCGGTGCACGTGTTTGTGCACAAAAGTAATTTGAAGTGACAAACCCGGAATACCTGTTGTCTAAGTAGAATTTTATGTTCAATTTAACTTCCTCCTGAATTCCATTTTCCCTGTCTTGGTTTATACTTGATATTTTTTTATACTTAGCCACTGGCTCCAGCAGTTCATTCTTTAGAATAACAGTTTACTTAGTTCTTCATCTTAGCTCATTAGCTTCTCTGGCAGTGGTAAACTCATCTTCCACTCAGAACAATCTGACTTCTACAAAGTGAAAAGGTGGTAGTTCCCTTTGTACAGAGGTATTCTCCTTCTCAGAATTTAAATGTTTTGCTCTAGACTTGTGAACACCGTTGCACCCCTTCTAAAGAACAGTGCATCCAGTTGTCGTGCAAGTTCTCAACTGGTCTTTTCAGGCAACCATGCAGCAATATACAGAGCTGTCTGAGCCAGCTCTGTAGCTCAACTGTACTGATTTCTGCAAGTAAAACAGCTGATGTAGCTCAGTGTGCTGCTCAAGCATCCTTACAAGCTTCCCATCACAAGTGTTTTGTGCGGTCACAATTGATATGTTAAAATGAATAGACTGTTTTGGGATGTGCGCTGGTTTGAGACCCCTTGCAGAGTACTGTGTTGAGGCAAATAGGTGGGGACAGTGTCCTCACATACAACACCTACCCTTGGGCCAAGCCTAAAGTACAGATCACCTGATGGGAATTTGTAGAGGACTGTGTCCTGTGATGTGTGGTGCTCATTGAGGTGATCCTGCCAGCTTTTCTTTCCCACTTTCTGTTACCAAAGAAGGCAATCTTTCAGCCAGTGGAGGTTTTCAGCTAAGGAAATCTGTAAGAGAGAAGCTCAGCCACTTGCTGGATTTTAGAGCAGGTCACTTGTTTGATGTGTAAATCTTGACAGCCTAAATGATGTTAAATCTCTTTGGTTGAAAGCATTCACGTTAGAGGTAAAGAGCATTCATGCTCAGTCCTTCAGCACTCTTCATTTGGAGGCTCCTGTGATGATCTGTCTTTGCTGGTATCTCATGGCTGAAGACAGGTTTTAGGTGACAGCAAAGGGTTTAATAATTTGGGTGAGAGGTTTTTAGTCAAAGCCCATTTCACTTTCCTTCATCTTGCAAGAGTTGCTCTTGGGTGTTGAGAAGCATGCTTATATAGTGAATGAGACTTCTTTTAAATACAGAAGAAAGAAAAAACACACCAGGATTGGGAATTAGAAAACAGTGCAGTCAAATTCAGATTCATTTCTCTTTACCTGAGTCACTTGTGTGAGTGGCTCTCATTCCTTTGGAGACCAGACAAATCTAAGTGCTAATTCTTTGGTAGTGTGAGATATAAAGCTGAGTTAACGTACCTGCTGTAGCTGCAAAACCCTAGAAGTCTTGGAGTCCAACAAGAAAAATTAACAGGTTACAGTGGAGTCATGCACCTCTCTCCTGATCTTGTTCTTTCATGCAGTAATTAAATACATTGAACTCCAATCATGTACCATTTATTTCAGTTTCTAAAAAAACTGAGCACTGAAAATCCTGTTTGCTCAGTACTATACAGAGTCAATGTTTTTCTCAGGACTTCTTCTAGGACTTTGAGTGACTAAATAGTCCAAAATATCTTTGATTGCTTGTGGTTTCTGTGTGCTAAAAAACAGTAAGAAAACTAAAAACAGTCCCTGAGGAATTCTGTTTCTTTTCCTCTTGCCACACAGGAGGAATCAGTGCACAAATCA
>WEIT01029747.1:9258-40271 GCA_013389985.1 Dryoscopus gambensis | reverse complement strand
GGAAGGCACCAGCAGCAGAAAGAGTGAGTTCTGAGAGAGCCCAGTGGCTGCTTTTACACACTTCTGTTGTCTTCTGTGCTATGAACTTTGTCTGAAACTTATACGGAAGGCTGAAACTGAGTGGTGTTAATGGAATAAACCTCTAAAGCTGAACCCTGCTGAATGGGTCAAATGTGATAAACAGCTGCAAGGCATTAGCCTCCACTCTGGGTGGATATCTCTGTGAAACAGAAGGTTTCGTCCTTGAAGTTTATGTAGGACTGTAGAGGAAGTCACAAGGGATAGCTTAGCTATGCTCATAGAATAAAATAATTTGCTACAGAAGCACATTCTAACCTAAGACCAATTTAAATGTTTCCTCCATCTCTGCCACTGTGACAGTGTTTGAAAGACACTTAGCAATCACCAGTATTTCTCATAAATACTGGGAAGAGGGCAAGATCTGGTCTATTTTTTCAGGCGCAGTTAATGCAGGTTTTACTGTGTAACAATATTTTTCATTTGTTTTGAATTGTTTCAGTTTCATTGGAAAGGTTTTGTAATGAGCTGTGTAATCTGTGCATGTGTTTTCCATGCATGATGGTGAAATAAGTAGAATAATATCCTGAAACAGTATGGATATGTAACTTCAGCCACCAGTAGTAGGAATCCTAGCAAATCAGTGGCTGCATTAAGTACTGAGCAATGTTTTCCAACAGTCTCTCGTCAGTGAACTAACTTTTTTGTACTGATTGAATCCTTAGTGCCTCCAAAGTTCCTGCCCATATCGTCTACGCCGCAGCCCGAGAGACGGCAGCCACCTCAGAGACGACACTCCATTGAAAAGGAAACACCAACCAATGTGAGACAGTTCCTACCCCCTTCAAAACAGAGCTCCAGGTCACTTGTAAGTGGAGTGGGTGGTAGGAGAGAGAAAAAGAGGAATGCTAAGAGTATAATGAAAATTAAAACTTGGCTTCAGTGTGATTAGAACATGACCCAAAGAAAACTCCTCAATTCAGAAACAGCTCTTGGCTACTAAAGTTGTTTTGAAATCAAGATTTGAACTTTGTCTGTCTAACATATTTATCCAAAATCCCAGGTACAGGTGCCTCAGAAAACATTTGCACTTTGATTAGGACTTCGGGTAAACCACGTGTCTTGATTTTTATTTTCAGAATGTTATCAAAACAGATGAACTTCACCTTGCTGATATTCCACTTGGATAGAGACAATTCCAAAGCAGTGGATCTATTTTGGGATTTGGGGGAAATTTTTTAGTTGTTGGAAGTATTGCAGCTAATGACTGGATAAATGGAATGATTCCTTTTCTTCCCACCTTAAGAACTTGCCTGGTAATGTTTATACATATGAAAGTTCTTCCAGTAATCCAAATCAAGGTTTGTCTGTGTTGCTTTGCTGAAGTTACTGAGGCAAAAACCTGTATTACTGCTTGAAAAGAAAGTGCAGTGCATTTGATCAATTAGCTTTAATTGAGAACTGTTTTCCAGCAGAGTACAAATAACAAAGGGTATGAAATCCTGGTTCGTTTATGCTGACATACTGATTAGTGCTTTGTAATTTCATGCAGGATATGTTCCTTGTCTCTTTTCCTACCAGCAGGGTTTCAAAGTGTGCCCCATGAGGTGCTGGTGAATAGAGAAATCGATAAACACATCTGAGTTTTGAAAGGAAGGGAATATTCACTTGCCCTGTCTTGTAGTGCACTGGTATCAAAGGGCTTTGAAGAGGGTTTTTGTTGGCCCAAGAGATGACGGCTGGGATCCAAACCTATTAGATGATGAAGCTAATCAGTATCAGGAAAAATACCTCCCAATATTCCCCCAACGGGCTTTTCCTTTTCAGAGGGTCTGCTGGATTTTATTACATCCCTCCAAGTAGAACGTAGTTTCTCATTCCAGGTGCAGGTCAGGTTGTAACATGTTGATAAATTCGTGGCACAAGTGTACATCTCCTGCCAAAGTGACCTTGGAGCAGGATGTATTGCAGCAGACCCGTGGTGGAGGGCTCCTTCAGCATGTGTTTGAAGTCAGTGTCACATAAAATGGGTTGCCCTGTCACCTCCTGCTGCGCTCACTGTATGTGGAAACCCAGACTGTATTTTCTGGTAGGCCCAGAGTCATTCACAGACAAGTTTAAAGGGAGGAGGAGAGAAAGAGTCCTATGTTATACTGAGACATTTGCTTCATCACAGTTTCAGTGTATCTGAGTGTGCTACATTGTAATATTAATCTCGTGTTCTTCGGAGGATCATGCAACTTAAAAATCTTGTACGAGGCTGTTATTTTAAATAGGTCAACCAAGTTCCTACCAGGATCTTCTTGACCACATACATCTTCTCCCTCTGTCAGTCTGTTCATTGGCATATGCCTAGAAAAATACATTAAAAAAGAACCGTTGCAGAAAAACCAATTATTCCATTCCCCCTGAAAAATACTACAGGAAAAGGGAGAAAAAGCCATTAGATAAGTCAGGCTAATTTGGGAACAGATGGGAAGGGTTTTACTAATTTCTTTTGTGCTTGAGGTGGGGGGGCTTATTTTTTTTTTGGTCTTTTTCTTTTTTTTTAATCTCTATAGAACTCTCACCTAGCTTGGTTTTGACTTTGAAGTGAAGAAGAAGGAAGCCAGTAGTGAAATGATGTTCCATTAATAAGAACCTATTTTATTTGATGCCTTGAGAGCTAATTCTTTAACTTGGCAATAGTGCCCTCTAGGGTGTGACAGATACCTCCCTCAACACTCTTGTTTTTCATTTTGAGAGATGACTTCTGATATGCTGGCACTGGCCCGGTTCCATACTTCGGCTTTCTGCAACTCTCTCCTTCCTAGAGGGATGCCAGCCTCTTCCAGTGGCTGCACCAGATGTTGCATCTGTAAAATTGCCATTCCCAGGGTGAATGCTTCTCAATAAGTGCAGAGTATTATTTATTTTTTTTATTCGACATCACACTTCTTCATCCCTTCCAGGATTGATGGAGTTTCATTTCTTATCACCAGCTCCTGTGACCCTAGTTTCTCTCCAAGGTGAAGGAGGCCCTGTCAGCAAATAGCCATCAATGCCAGTGAAACCAGGCAGGGTTTGCTACAGTCTCTTAGCAGGATTAGCAAGAAACTGCTCTGTCTTGCATACTAATGATGGTTTTGTGAACTGGCATCTCATCAGACAGAGTAAGTTAGGCCCAAGTAGGTGGGGAGGGGAAACAAACTTGGAGAAGTGCCAAACATAGTCCTTTTGACATGTCGCCCTGCCAGTGCTATGTGGAAAGGCAGGGTGGCTCAGTGATTTTGGGGGGGGTCGGCCCTGGTGGTTGCTGCAGTGAGCTGATTTGGTGCTTAATCAGTGAGATCAATTCAGTGTCCTGAGATTTACATGTGGATGCCTTCGCAGTCCGTTTGCTTTTTAAATTATTATTATTATCATTATTCTTTTTCATGACCCAGAGGACCAAAGCTAATGGTTTCATTTATACACAGCATTCGCTTCTCTGCTTCCTATCTATTGTTCAGGTTCCTAGGATAACCAGTTTATTTCCAAGGATGACTTTCAGACCACTTTTTTCAACTATGCAAACAGCTTCTCTGCTCAGCTCTCATCCCATTGAAGCAGCCATGTGTGGGGTGGCAGGGGCTATGTACTATCTCTGTGAGAGAGCTTTTGTCAGCAGGTGGAAACCCGCAAAGGTTTGCCTCTTTTTGCTGGCTTTGGAAATCACCTTCACCAGCATGTTCCCTCCTAGGGGAGCACTTCCTCAGCTGTGGCAAGAATTACAGCTTAGGCTGGGACATTGCACCTGATTGACTTTGATTTCAGTGTGTGTAGGATATTTGTGTGTCTTCAATCACCTCACGGGGGAAAGAAATCAGTTCTGAAAGGACAGCAAACTAAAAATGCAACATCACCAGATTACCAATGGGACAGACCTTAAATATTACAGCACATGAAGATCCTGCAGCAAAAATCCAGCAAAACGATTGTAATCCTTGGACTGTGTTGAAAAGAATAAGGTTTTATGTTTCTCCCAAGGTACACTATGTAGAATGGGAGGGCATTTGCAATCTGCTTTACTTGAAAACCTGCATATTGTTTTGGTCCTCAGCACACTTACGTATGAGAACTTGCAGAATAGTTCATATCCATGTATCAGGGAAGGCAAATCCACTGAAAAGAAAAAGTAATTCATTTACTCCTATATTAACTGAACATGAATAATTTTATTTTTCCTTCTTTTTCTCGTCCCAACCAGTAAGTGGAAGGGTGAAACCTCTTGTAGGAGAGTTTTATAGCTGAGATACCCAGCTGACCTGTTAGAAACTTTTAGTCTGCAAAAGGAACAAGACTTTAGAATGCCTGACTAATTGTGAATTGCAGAATTTTGAGGCCACTCCAGTGCTCGTTCATTTTGCAATTTACTAATGCAACTCATTTGAATGTCTAGTGATGTCCTTTAATAAGAAGAAGGAATACATTAGAGTAAAAATGTCTTAGTCATAAGGACCTATTAGGTGTGTATGCACTGAGAATGACCTACAAAGCACATTATGGATATGCAATTCTTACTACCTGCTTTTCCTGCAAAAAAAATTATACATACACACCTTAAGATATAGTGTTTAAAAGATGATTGCATAGTCAGCGTTAAGCCAGTTCTCAAGAGGATCATGGAAACTTCAAGTTCAAAATAATATTTTCAAATAGTATTTTTTCCCCTTTAAAAATAAGCATACTGGCTTGTGTTTAATATTAAAATGAGTACTGAGTACAATTCTGGAAAATCAAGACCATTCAAACCACATTTTGTCTTTACTATGTTCTGTCATATGCGAGGATTGCAAAGAGTGCTCTCACTTGGAGCTGCTGAATTTGGGTGCAGTCTATTGTTGGAAGTTTGAGCAATAACTCCAAAGCATCATTACTCAATGAAGTTTAGCCGGTGCTTAGCATAATTTAATTAATTTCAATGCCTTAGAGGTAGTGTAGAAACAAAAGATTTTCTTGTGTACTTATTTATATTCCGAAAAGGGAAAAAAAACCCCAAGCAGTTTTCTGAAATCGGATTATTTATCTTTCATTTAATGTTGCATTAACATTTTGTTGTCCTTGTGTAACCACTGGAATTAAAACATTAGCATTTAAACATGTGAACATTTTCTATGTTTCCCCTGCTGCCTGCTGGCTATTTCTATTTTAATGATATTCATTTTCAATTGGTACAACAACAGGCCCACACTATTCCCCTAGTACGTGCTCTACACCTATAGCAGATCCGCAGAATTTCTTCAAAGGAGCAATATTCCCCGACGTCATCGTTCTGTAAATTAAAGGAATGGGCATTCATGAGGGGGAAGGAAGAGCTTCAAGTAAGAAATGTATTTCTAAAGGACTTAAAGCTCTGGTTGATTGCAAGCATTCAGTCAGCCTCATTCACCCCGGTTAGTTTCCCTCAGTCTCCCACGATGCAGACTCGAGGGGTTTTGCTGGCATTGTGTGCATTCCGCTTTCCCACCCACTTCCTCTCCCGTGCCACCCCAGCCTTCAGCCGTGCCTTCCCCATAGCAAGGCAGTTGCTATGGGAAGAACCCAGAACGAAATGCTGAGAGCTGCTGGTTAGCTGTAAAGTTGCTCATAAGGAACAGAAGATACTTTGTTTTGGCTGTGCCATTTTACACCTCAGAGCAAATTGCAGCTGCTTTTGATGTAGTTTGTTTTTTTGAGAAAACTAGCATTCCATACCCCAAAGGTTTAGCTGGCAAATCTAACAAAGTTAACTCAATTCTAGCCTTTTGTGGGGTACCCTAAACAGAGTGAAGTTTCTTTGTGTTCCCTTTCTAGATAGGTAAGACAACAGTTTTTAAAAATGTGGTGGTTCCTAAATGCTAATGTTTGCCAGGTCTGCAACGTAGAAAGATTTTCTTTTTAATCTGATGGAAAGACAGAACAGACCTCTGAGTACATGGAAATGGAGCATTTCCGTACTAATCCGATTCATCACTTCAATTTGTAAACGAGATCTCCAACCTGTCAGCACGTCTTTGTGTACGCAGGAGAAATTTCCTTCTTTTATTCAGAGAGCATTGCCTGTCATTGTCATTACTGCACAGTAGCCCCTCTGGGCTGACTGAAAAGGTTCACTAAGCATTAAGCAATGGGAGTTCCCACAGAGGTTTCTGTCTTTCTTTTGGAAATGTATAATCAACTACTGGGCTGGATTACAAATTGGGTTGGTGTTTTTTATTCCCTGGTACCAAATTCGGGAGTTCTGCACTCAATATTCTCCTAATTGCTGCAACACAGAACAGATGCAAGATTTTGTAAGTGAAAAGTTGTGCTGTTAACTCTCTATTTGAGCCTCTACCATTTATAATGCAACACTGGGTAACCAGTTCACCTGCTTGATCCTGGAACATTATTCTGTAAAGCTTAAATTGCTGCTGTTACTTTCTGGGGCAGAAAGGAGAACTTTTCTGCCTGAACTGATGTAACTTTTTGTAGTCCTGGTGTGATTCTGATCATGTGAGCACCAAGATGTGGTACCACTGAATAAAAATTTCTGCTAGAATGGGCTACTAACAACTTTCCTTGGCCACTCTGGGCATCACAAAGTCTCAGAGAAATTATATGATGTATACCTCAAACAGTATACATAAAATAATGCCATCTACCATAATACATTTTCCCTTTCAAATTATAAATCTGAATGTTGATTGGCTTGAAACAAATGTTTGTAATAAAAGACAAATGGAGAGAAGGGTCAAGTGGTTTGAGGAGGAAAGATGAAGAAAACTGTCGCTGTTGTGAAGGCTGAACATAAGACCATTTAGATCACACTTGTGCAGCTTCCAGTGGTTTGGCACTCATGTGATGCCCATGAATGAGCCAGTGCTATTCCAGTTTGATGGGAGAAACCCCCTGTTTCTGGAGTTACTAACCAGGTGGCTGGTTGTCTAGGTTGAACTCTGGAAGAGGTTTGTCTTTGAAATAATACGGGGTTTTTGGCTTCCAGGAGGAGTTCTGTTACCCCGTGGAATGTCTGGCTCTGACAGTGGAGGAGGTCATGCACATCCGCCAGGTGCTTGTGAAGGCAGAGCTGGAGAAGTACCAGCAATATAAAGATGTCTACACTGCTCTCAAGAAAGGAAAGGTAGGGCTGAGTCTGCGCAGGCTCTGAGGGGTATTGGGGGAGGCCAGTTGCACATTTGTTTCTTACCCTGTATTAGAGAGGAAGAAGAGTTATCCACCAAACATCCCCCTAAATGTGTAACACATGGGTCAGCTTCCTCGAATTATGTCCAGAAAAATCAAAACTTGTCATGGAAACAGCGTGTTTGTTTAGATTGCCTATAAAAATGCAGTAGCATTTGCAATTATCAGAGTGTATCTGTACGTGTCTGGTGTAAACCTCATTGACTGAAGTGATTTCTGTCCCCATGCCTTCTGCAGGTTTGGTTACCTTTTCTGTTCCAGAAAATAGAATTACAGATAGCAATACACGTTTTTCATATATGAATCCTTACTATCAAGCACAGAGGGAATTAAAGCCTTCAGTGAAGTCAAGCCACATGTGACCCCAGAAGGAGGTTTAATATTAGAGACCCATTAACTAATGCATTTTTCTGTAAACTGCAGATTGGAGATTGGTATTTCCCAGTAGAAGCAGCATCCTTTTCTCCCACGTTTAACTTGTGCTTCTTGAACACCTCCAGCAAGTCTATTTTGACTTCACTGTGTATTTTATCTACAGGCCTATCTGTGTCTAGTATGCAGATTTATTTTAAAGATTTAATACATTTAAGGCAGAGGAACAAGGATCTTATAATGTCATTCCTTAGATTCAGCTGTTGCCTGTTGTCGCAATACATAAAGCTTTTAGTAATGAGCTTTTATAAAATCTCAAAGTAGGCTGAGGCTTTAATTAATTTACCCCACTATTAAAATTTTTTGCTTTTATTTCTAACCAAATTTACCTAGTTAAGAGGCAAGTTTTTAATTTAGGCGAAACAATTAAAGGCCTAGTTCTAAATACATGAAGGTACAATTCTGGACCTTCTTCTCAATATCACCGTAGAAGTACAGACCCCAGAACTGGGTGTAGCACTGCCGTTGTGGCCTTGCCAACAGCAACTGGTCAGTGAAGTCATCACCGTGTGGGACTTGGCTTAACATCATGGATTCCTCTGTTCTTCTTCCTCTAGCTCTGCTTTTGCTGCCGAACAAGAAGGTTTTCTTTCTTTACCTGGTCTTACACTTGTCAGTTCTGCAAGAGGTAAATATTTAATGTCTGTTAATAAATGAGTACCATTTAAGAGGGAAAACTATTGATTTATACGTTAGAAACCCTCAAACATTTCTGCTGCGTGCTGTTGGTTGGGTTTGTTTCTGTAACAGTCTATGTTAAAAAAACTTGGCGAAAACATTTCCTTCGTAAGTGACAGAGGACATTTCCTTGGACTGAAACTCTTCTAAAAGTGAGAGAAACACTCATTTGTTCTTTTATGCTTATGGAAAAGCAAGATGGAATTTACTCAGACTCCCCAGTCAACAGTTCTACAACCTGTGTTTTTTGGGGAAACATTTCAATTTACTTTATTGGCTATTTTTTTAGTATTGGGGCAGGAGAAAAACGAGAAAAACATTTTGCCCATTTTTGGGCAAAATGATAAATTCGAAGTTAACAGTAAGACAATACGTCAGATGATTTATGTAACCACTGAGTTTCAGTCTCACCAGAGAAGGTTTCTTTAGAGGAAAACCAGCTTATTTTCCTTTTTTTTTCTTTCCCTATTTTTTAAATTTAGGTGTAGTTCTTGTTCAGCGTTTCTCCTTGCTTTTGGCTTCATGTTCTGATTGAAGTTACTATGCTGAAGAAGCTTTAAAAATGAAAATGTTTGTTTAAGGGGAGGATAGGGGAGGGTTCTAACTCCTGAAATCCCTTATTCTTGATTTAAACATAATTTTTCCCAGTGGATTAATTCATGCTCTTGCTTTCTTACACAGGCCTGTATGCTCACAGTGTTGCAAAAAAGTAAGTAAGGAAACTTATGTTTTGAGCCTTTCTAAAAATCTGCAATCTTTGTAATGATGCTGCATGTTCCCTGTGCTGTTCCCAACAGATGCGGCTGCCATCAAAGCCATACTCCACCCTCCCCATCTTCTCCCTAGGACCTTCAACCTTGCAAAAGGGAGAAAGCTTCATGAGGCCAGAGAAACCCTCTACCAGTCACCACCATTCCCTGCGGAGCAGGTGAGAAACAACCTGGCCTCACTTGTGTCTGTTGCAAATGTTCCCCACGTGTTTCGCACTGGGTTATCAATCATGAAGATGCTTCTCGCCTGTTTTGTAGCTGGCAATGTTTCTAATGCTTGTAGTAACTTCTCTGAAGCCTGAAAAGCCAGGTCTCTTCTACTCATTGCTTTGATTTAGAAATAGCAACAGTAACAGTGTCTTAAACCTTTTCCACATTACAGCTGAAAAATAATGAGAGTCTGGGACAGCTGTATTTCTGTAGCACCTCTGAAAAAATATCCTTAGCGTGTCTTTTTCTGGCATGAATGAACTCTTTGGAGATAAATCTTACAGGCTAAAATCACCACTGAATGGGAATTCAATGGTGTCTAGTTCACAGATTTATCTTTTTTCCCCCTAATTTTTCTAATACCAATTTTCATAATTTTTCACTTTGATATTATCAAATTATCTGTTGGTTTTATATCTTGTACACAGATGGTTGTCAAAGCTAATCTGAGAAATTAAGTATAAAAGGAATGCTCCATTTTGAGGGAATCTGCTGTAGAAACCCACTGCATAGATCACCACTGCTATGATGCTGTGTAGATTGGCCAAAGACATCAGCTATTTTTAGTTCCTAGCGAGGTTGTTTTTGCCAGGATATAAATGTTAGACACGGCCTCAGTCAGTGACCCTGCAATATTGCCAATCCAGGCAGAAGCTGTCCTCTCCAGTGTTTGGTGTAATTTGGGACAGGAAGAAGGAAAATTTAAATACAGACCTTTCTGATGTAATTTTTCCTGGGGCCCACAGCCAAGTTGCCAAATAACGTGACAGATCCTGCTCTTTTGCCTTTCAGGTTAACCTCAAGGTCCAAGTCTCTGGATAAGTCACAAGAAGAGTTTCCCAAAGAATTAATGGAGGACTGGAGCACAATGGAGGTTTGTGTGGACTGTAAGAAGTTCATCTCAGAAATCATCAACTCCAGCCGGCTCAGCCTGTCTCTGGCCAACAAGCGAGCCAGGTTAAAAAGGAAGACGCAGTCCTTCTACATGTCGTCACCAGGAACCTCGGAATACTGCCCCTCGGAAAGGACGATCAATGAGATCTGAGCCGTGTGCCTTTTGCTTTGCTTCCGTCTCCATGAGGTCATCGTCCATGAGCGAGGTCACTGGAACCGGATTGTCATCCTGTTGCTTCGTTCCACTTGACTGGCTTGAGTTTGCATTAGATCACAGGATTTCCTACTCCAGCAGTTCCCGGAGGCACGGAGCGCTGTGTTTGGATCTGTGCAGGGTGATACACAATGAGCCAGCTGCTCACACTGGGAGAAAATCAATAGTTTGGAATTGTTGCCTGTTTTGTACGTGTGCGTCGAAACGAGAAAGCCTTTTCTTGCTTTCAATCTTTTTTTAACCATGCTTTGAATCATTTTTCAGGAGAGGAGCTGAGAACAGGTGTCCGATGGAGAACCAGATCTAGCACAGTGTCAGTGATCACACAGTAGCAAGCAGTAGGTCCTGCTGGCATTCCCATCCTCGGAATGCTCACGCCCTCGTTGAGGCAGCCAAGGGCCGTGTCTCACACCAGGCACCCAGCGTGAGCAGCTCTGGTCAATTCCATTTTTTTTGAACCATTTTGGTTGCTCTGAGGTCAGGGTTCAGCCTGGGACTCTACAGTGTCAGTGTCCTGGGGCAAAGCAGGTGACAAAGCTCTTCACCCGTGTGGTCGGCCATACCCCCGAGCTGCTGTACTTCTTAAGCCTTAGTGTCCTTCTGAGTGTCTCCTGAGCAGGTTTTAGTAGTTTACTTTCTATCTTGAATGTATGATAATAACTACTAGTAGCAGTGAATTTTAGTAGTAGACAAAGCTGTACAGTTTATGGAGAGGACGGGAAATAAGGGAGGCTTCTAATTTTAACTGCATACCTGTAAAATTGTTCTCGTGGTTACTCAGAGGAAACAGTGAGCAAGGTGTAAATTTGTATTATAATGGAGAACACAGATACTGCTATAGTTCTGTCTGACAGCATATCCACTAGTAACCTCATTTTTTCTGGGGTTTATAACTTGGCTGTAGAAATTCGTGTTCTGCTGAAATTTGGGACAGTGCTGTCTCAGATTGGGAGCGATCTCTTTTTTTTTCCTTTAATCTTTTTTTTATTCTTTTTCCCTTTTTAATTCACTCACAAGGAGTGCTAGACTGATTGTTTAGAAGTTCCAACAATTTTACAACGTTAACTGACATCTCATGCTTTTTTGCACTTTTTTTATATTTAAAATACTTTTTTTTTTCTAATTCAATCATAGCCAGAGTTTAGTCAATAATTTGGGGCCAGATCTTTTTGGTATTTAAAAACAAGCTAACATAGCCAAGTTATTAATACTTGAAAATCAACTACTGTAACTTTTTTCATAAAATTTTTAATACCCTGAGGCATATTTAATATCTATATAGCAGTGTATTATAGAATGACATAGCAGAGAAGTTTCAGATCTATTTATTAACATTTCTATACTTCGAGTTAATGAGAGATACCTCAGAACTGCTCCAAAGTAGCTGGGACTGGACTTCCATAACATAATTTCAAAGGTGTGTTAATCAAAACAGCTTCCTCTGTCCAAAAAGCCCAAGAAACAGACTGCCCCTCTGGCCCTGGCAAGGCACAGTGCCGAGGCTGGGAGGCACCAGGGCTGCTTGGCTCCCATCTGGCAGGCTTTGGAGCAGCCATCCATATCGTCTCTTTTAGGCTGATTTGAAAAGCACATGCAAAAGTCTCTGTAAACCTTCCCAGGGAGTCAGCCATCTTTATTTTTTGTTAAAAGCCCCCTTGGAAAATGAGAATTTTTGCATATGTAGGGCTTATTGAAATAGTTCCTATTTTTGTCTGAACCAATGCAAACAGGAAAAGCAGGGCTCAGTGCTAACTCTCCCTCCTTGCTGTCCCATGTGAGGTCAGGTGTCACAGCCCTCTCCTTGCAGTACCTCTGGAAAAGTGTCTTGCATGTTAAGGCACCTGGATTACTGGCGGGAGACAGGGATGTGGGATTGCAGGGGAGCAGCACAGGCAGGCTGGTGGGAAAGGTTCTGCTGTTGCTGGAAGGGTTGCCTGATCTCGGTCACATCAGCACTTTTTCTTGTTTCTGTGCCAAAACCAGGCCGTGTGTTTGCTGCACAGTGCGCCAGGGAAACCAGACGGAAAGAAATGCAGGAAATCTCACTTTGCATCTGCCCTGCTGTTGTTGTTGTCACAATATTTTCATGGAGATGCCCCAGCCATGTTACAGTCACCCAGCCCTCTGCTCACAGTCCACTTCCCTGGTGTCCTCAAGCCACTGAGGTACATCCAGCACATTTATTTTCCTCTTGGAGAGGAATTTGGGATGTTGTAGAGCAGGCAGGATGAAGGACTAAGTAACTCCTGAGCATGCAAAGGGAACGAAGTCTTTCATGCTTGTGCCCTGCTCTACTCTGGCAGTGGCTGGGGCTGGCTCTGGGGCAGTGACAGAACCTTGTGATCCAGCCTCTGCCTTCCCAGAATTCCCAGGAGTCCCTGGCTCAGGGCAGACTCTGCTGTGCTGGGCAGGGCACAAATGCTGAACAACAATGCAGTGGTTGTACAGACGGCTCCCTGTTGCTCACACAGAGCTGCCATGGGCCAGGGCCTGGATAACCTCCCTTTTTCCCTGGAGAAAACCCTCCAGGCTGCTGACACATGCTGTGGCAGGCCCCAGAAAACATGGTATGGAGGGCTGCCTCTCCCCTTGGCTCCCATCCCTTCCTCCCTGGCGCAGATGCTCCGCATTATCCTGGCATTTCGTTCTGCAAGAGGAAAAGCAGCGGGTTGGTTTGTTGCGGGAAGCCTGAAGGAACTCAGCTCGCTGGTTGCCTGGCTCTGCGGAGTGGGCTATTTTTAGCTTTCCATCTCCTCCCTGCCTGCACCAGCATCCCAAATCCACTGCAGCCATTGGCCCAGCACCCCGTGGTGCTGCCCAGCATGTCCTAGTTACGGGCTGAACTTCACGTCAGCGTCAGAGGGGGACATCAGAAGCTTGTAAATATCTGTAATATATTTATTAATATTTAGGAAGTCTCCATCAATCATGCCATGGGAATTGACTTTCCCATGATGTTTTAAAAAGAAAATGAGTCTTATTTATATGTGTATTGGCTGTTATCTTTTATTAGAGTTAACGCTTTCAGCCCCCTAATACAGTTTGCACATCTTAGAGTGAATTACTGCTGAAAAGAACGCAGGACTAGCACAGTGAACTCTGTTCCATGGATTTTAAAATTATTTTCTTCTTTTTTTTTTTTTAGCCTTATTAGTATACCCAAGGTCTGTTTAAAATATATCGTAGGAGACCCAAGGAGCTAAAAATGCCTCTGGCAGCATCAGTCTTGTTTTGTATGTGAACCTCGTTGTGGGGAATGCAAAACCAGCTCTGCCTCACGGTGGTGATGGAAGATGTGAGCAGACTTTTGCTGCAACTCTCGGACCTGACCTTTCAAGTGTTCATGGTGACAGTAGTGTTTTGGGGGATTGTTGGGGGTCTTTTTCCCTTTCTCCATTACTTCCTTTTTACAGGGAGGGGTGTTACCTGGTGAAAATAAAATGCCTTTCCATTATAACCCTTGTCTGTGTTAATTATTCATGGGGAAGCTGATTTAAAGGTTCTGTCTGTCTCTTTTTCATGCTTTTATAGTTTTGTAAGATGTCAGGTGTTTCTTTTGGCAAAGAATTGTTAACGAAAATGATTGCATAAGAGCTGAACACTGGCTGGGCTGCATGAAGGGATGAAAACATGTCAAAGTACCCTTAGAATAGCAATAAAAACTGCTTGTGTAACCCCTGTGATGTGATTAGCTCCTCGTCATCATCTGCAGCCAACCCCCTCTGTTACCAGCGTGCACTGCTGCTTCCAACGCTGGCAGGCTGTACCTGAGGCAGCACGTTTGTCCTGCATGTAGTGTAGGCTTTGGGAAATCTCCACCCCTCCCTCATCACTGGGAGAGAAATGCTTGACAGTCTTTCGGAGAGGTTTTTGATGGATTTGGTTTAGTTTTTAAACCAGAAGTGGAGAGAACATCATTATCACAACTCTCATGTTGTTCTCTTTTCTCTCCTGAGCATCCCTTTTTCCCCAGTCAAGTTCAGCATCAGCTTCCCTGGTTCGTTACTGGCTGCATGCTCTATAGGTTAAAACTAAATTAGAACCTCCAGCTTTAAGCTCGTGATTGCTACCTTCCTGCTTTACTTCATCCAGCAGCTCTGCACAACTCTTAGGAATGTCTGTCTTACAGCTCAGTCTCATCTGTGAAACAGTGACAGCACACAGGCGTGAGAGAAAGGTGCTGCAACTCGACACTGGTGCTACAGCACATGGATTATGTTCATGTTACCAGAAAATTTTATACTGTTGCCATGTTGATAACTTGGAGCTGCTCTGGTTTAATTCTTCTTTTGTATGTGTATATCTTAAGGCCAGTCTGAAAATGTTTATGAATACCTATTCCAGCTATAAACCTCTTTCATTGTTTCTGTCTGATTTTTACTACTGATTTTTTGGGTACCTGAAATTACCATTCCCCAGAACTTCCATGTAGGAAAACCGTGACAGAGGGGTGTTAGCTCAGCCTGATGTGATACACAGAGCCACGGAACCCCCATGCTGAGCGGCACCTGTGAGTTCCAGCAGCCCAGAGCAGAGGCAGCCTGGGGCCTTCCCTGTTCCCTCACCTTGATCTTGAAAAGTCCCAGAGCTGCCCATGTTGCTCAGCTGGCCTGGCACAAGCTGTGAGCTGCTCTGTGTCCCAGGGTCCCCAGCTGCAAAAAGAGACTTTAAAGTGGTTACAAACTGTTTAAAGAATTTTGAGAGCTGCTGCTGAAGAGCTGAGTGCTCAGCGTCAGAGCTGAAAGGATCCTGTAGTGCAAGTTTCCATCTGCTTTCAGTACTTGAAAACAATTAGTCCCACTTCCAAGTGGAAAAAAATCTAGAGACGTGAAACTTTATAATGCTTTGACAAGCAAAGACTTGTGAATGAATTTTTCTATTGTAGGTCTGCACTCAAAAAATGTCATGGGGCGTAATCAGGAGGTGGAGCTAAATAGGTATCAAATAGACATGGCAAATTTTATGCAGCAGTAGCTTAGTTTGTTTATTTGCAATAAACCAATTCAGTAACTTTCCAGTTTCTTCCCTGGTCAGGCTGTTTTGCAGTGGCAGTGCCTGGCTGAACTGAGTGTCAGATGTGAGGTAGCCCAGGCTCTGTGTCCCGAGGTAACGACAGGAGCTGCTGCTGTCTGCAAAGGTCAGTGAGATGGGTTCTGTAGAACATTTCTAGAGGAAGCCCTTTGGAACAGACCCTTCAGAATAGACCTTACTATAGCTAGTTAAAAAATACATTTGTAAGCAGATAGTCTTTCAAGGTGCCAGGCTACTGTGGTAAACTCACAGCTGAAAAAGACCTGTTTCTCACTAATAGTAACCTCGTGTAGCTGCATGCATTAAGGTGGTATTGGATGATAAGGCAGAGGAGCGAAGCAATCTGTTGGGCTACAGCTGAAAATAGAGTCGCTGCTGCACAGGGAAAAGCTCCGTCCCCTCCCTGGCTCTTTCTTCGGAAATGAAAATGCAGGGAATCGTGCCGAGGGAAAGGAAATCTGATTTCCCACTGCTAAGAGACAAACCCATAAGAACACTCAGTATGAAAAAACCATATTCTTGGTGTCTCTGATGCAGCTAAGCTTCAGGTCCTCTCTGCATCTCTCCAGTGACACCAGTGCTTAGAAATGGGAGCCAGCAATGCTTTGGCTTTTGCAGGACGGGCCCCCGGCCAGATGGTGCAGTGTGGGATTGTTTCAGAAATCTGAGTTCAGAAATCTGCTAAATCTGGAATTAAAGGACATGGGCATGAGTTGATGTGAGTTCTGCAGGAGGCTGGCTTCCAAAGTTCGGTGGACATAAGCACCAGTTCAGCTGGCGCAGATCTATAGAGGCAGCCCTCTCATGGCCCAGCTTTCAGGAGAGGCAGAGACCAAGGCCCAGCTTCAGCTGAGACATTAAGGATAGGCATGTTCCTATTGAAGGGCTGGTGGTTACATTACCTCTGAATCAAAAGCAAAATGAAGATAATGAGAAGGGGTTTTGAGCTGCATTTCTGTTAAAGCTGGTTCCCTCTCCCCAGCCCCCTTCTTTAATTAAAAAAAAAAAAAGTCCCACAGAGGAGGTGCACTTTTTGGACATGAACAGGCCTAAAGCACAAACCCTTTGAGCTTCCCCTGCTTCTGTGCTGTCACTGTGCATGTACTGTCTGCGCGTCTTCAGGGACACCAGGGGCATCAGCTCTAACAGCGAAAGGCAACAGAACTGTCTTCTGCTTGTTTCCATGTTATGTGGTACTGAAATGCAATTTCTTGTTTATGCATTACTAATAAAAAGCTCTTCAAAATTACTGCATTGCTCTCGCTTTCTTGAGCAAACTGTGAAGAGCACGGGCACCATTTCTTACAGAGCACAGATGGAAAGGCCACGTCCCACATTTGTTTGGCCAGAGCCCTGAACCTTAGCTGCTGCAGATCTTAACTTGGTCAGAAACAAAATTAATAGCAAAGGAATAGAGAAGGTATTGCACCAGCAAGGCTCCACATTAGGAGCCCTTATCATTTCACTTGCAGGTGCCTTCCAGTAAAATGAGACTCATACCTCAGTCACCTCAGTTGTGGAAAAATTAAAAGGACAGGACTTGTGCTTCACAGGAATGCCTTCTCACTGAACAAATCCATAGTGAAAGCATGACCTGCTCCTGGAGCTGGGATTAAAAGGCTTAGCCCATAACCTGCATGATTCTGACAGGTGGCAAGTAGTGTTGGTGGGATAAGAAGGTAGTTTATTAGATAAATAAGGTCTTATTTACAAGTCAAGGCTAGTGATTTTAGGTGAGTCTTTCCTGTTCTAATGCAAAATGAAGCAGCTGCCAGTCCCAAATGGAGTTCCCAGTCCAGGCCCAGAGTACCTCTGCAGAGCTTTTGAGCACTGTGTGGCTTACAGCAAGCTCCAGGGAGCCTGGTACTGGATCCTGCTGCCTACCCAGCACAGACTAATGGAAATTATTTTTCTGCAGCTTTCTCAGAAAACCAACAGCCCGTTAGATATTACAGTCACACCCAGAAGTGTTATTTTAAACTGCACATGGCATTTATTTTGGATAGCACCACAGGGTGCATAGACACTTTACAGGCCTGCCCTTCACAGCTCCCAATCTAGGAAGGTGCAACAGTAGGAACGGTGTTGCCTACCCACCACTGCTCCTCCTGAGGATTTGAATAAAAAGTGTCACATCAAGGAACGTGGCTGGTCATCGTACTCAGTGCTAGGTTATTACATCGTCAAATACATCAGTGCCCAGTTTGTGCTCTGCAGCAGTTCCCTGACATGCACCACCTGCTGCAGCTCAATGCCTTTGCTTGCCTTAAGCAAATCTTCCAAGAATACAGGAGCTTTCACTAGGATTGCCTGTTGTCCCAAGAAATAGAACCCTTCCTCCATCGTGCCTGCTGACTTGATGGAGGAAAAGAAATAGGAAGCAAGGGGGAGCATGGAAGACACTGGCACAAGGCCAAATTAAGAAAGGATAGTCTGCACAAACCCAATTAATTACACACCAGACCATTTGACTACACTGTCTTAAGTTAATGCCTTTTTGTTGCCAACATGAGCCTGCACCAGCAAAAAAGCAGACCTCAACCAGAAGCCAGCCTACCTTTAACCTGGCATCTTCAACCTCTTAAAATCCTTCAGGGCCAAGAACCAACATGCCCAGTCTGCCGCAGTCTGGGAACCACTGCTGCAGTCTTCTCTTGCTGCTTCCTCCGCAGTCAGGAACCAGCTCTTCCCAGCTTCTTCCTTCCACAGCAGGCGTGTGTGATGCAGCTGCAGGGACGGAGGAGCAGCCACACTTCTATCCAGTATGGAGACCTGATGTGCTGGCACCAAATTCTTAAAATCCAACCACATCCCTACATTGCACGCCCCACTCCGTTTCGCTTGAATTGCAACCCAGCAGCTGAGGAACACCGAACTGCAGCATGAACAACCGCTGCAAACAACCTCCCTCTCACAACTCACAAAACCCAACTTCAGTTCTACTTTCAAAGTGCAGAATTCTTATTCAAGATGGCACTTGCTACCTATTAATCAACACAGTTACAAGCACTGAGCTTTCTTTTGCTTGGTCCCCAGCACTTCAAGATCCCTCCAAGTAAATCAGTGCTGACTTTACACCAATTCTGCTTTACACATTTTTTTTCCTCCTATGTACTTTTCCTTCTTCTGCTCCAATCCAAAAAGCTGCACTCTGCTGCCCTCACAAGCAGCCTAACACTTTCCCTCACACGCAGCCTTCTGTCCTTGAGACACCTCAGTCAATGCATGTGACATAAAACTGACTTCAGAAATATTTTTAGCCATTTCCAGTAAAGAAAGAAAAGATGGAGGAGTTTCACTAAGGAGCAGACAAATAAACAATTCCAAAGGCAGCGTGTTTTTTGCCTCAGACTATAACAGTCTAAGAACTGGAATGGGAATTGGGATGCTTCCAAAACAGTGTTATGCACAGCACAGACAGCTAGAGATCCCACCGGATCCCATCGATCTGATGGCCAAGCGAGAAGAAGGATGGAAGCCCCGTATGTAAACAATATAAGCAAAGAGCAGAAGGGTAAAAACTGCCCAGGAAAGCTTATGGGAAATTAGGAACCACTTCATCTGCTAAACACTGGAGCCCACCTGATCCCAGTGTGACCCACTGCAAGGTCCTTTCTATACACTGGCAAAATGAGCAGCTGCAGGAAGATCAATAATCCCATGGATACACAACTGGCACCTACCCCTAAGGTGAGAGGCAGCTGAGTGACGAACGGGCCTCCGGAAGAAATTAGTCCTTTTCCCTACCCAAAGCTTCCCCGCTCTCCTTTAGCCTAGAGAAAAGCAGGAGAGGACTGAGCACAGGTGGGAAAGGTGCTGATGGCTGGCAAGTGGAGCCGCAGACGGATTGAAAAACCAAGCATTTAGCCACATAGTTCCTAAGTGGCAGGAAATGGTGGAGCAAAACCAGCCCAAAACCAGCGGGGAATGAAACAGAAAAGAGATGCTGCAACAGAAGCAGATAGGGATAAGTTGCTGCAAGAAGGAGACAAAGTGTCAAGGACGTAACCAAGAAAACTGACGTGTCATTCGTACCCACCTTAGGGTGTGGCAGAGGAGCTCGGCCCCAGAGAGCCTGTGGTGACTTTTCTGGGAAGCCGGTGCTGCAAGTGCACTGTCAGCCAGCCTTAAGACAACACTAAGGAAATATTTCATTTCCGATGCAAGAAGCAGCTTTAGACAACTCTTCTCCCAAACCAAAGCAACACATGAACCTCTCCAAAGGCTTTCCTAGCCCTGCTGACAGTCATGTTTTCATCACCTCCAGTAGGCAAGTATGCAGCAGCACACCACCAACTTTTCCCTTTTTTTGTGCAGAGCTCTGCCATAGCAGCACTCCCCTGCCTAGCAGAACAGCACCAGGAGCTAGAACATCTTCTGTTTTCCTCACCCAGGAAGTGGCATCACTCCCTGAGAAGGGGACAACTGACCTGCACCAAAGCTATCCAGCATATCTTCCACATAGGGGCTGCTTTAAGCTCTAAGTTTCTGTTCCAGAATAGGAAGGGCTTTAGGTCCACATAATAAGAGCAATGTAAATATTTGCTATTCATTTAATTGCTTTCGACTAATAGACATATTTTTTAAAGTAGGTTTATTCATTAGGATCATATAATTTAGTTACACCCAAATTAAAGTTTACTTTCAGACTAACCAGCATATGAGTGCTGAAAATTCCCTTAAGCTAAAAACACTTTAAAATTATCAGATCAAAACAGTGATCAACATTTTACTCTTCCATTTTTTTAGAAGTTACTCATGCTCTAACAGCTTCCTGAGCACATGCCTGCCACTTGAACAAGTAAACATCCTTGCAACATTTATTTCACTTTGTGCGCACACCAAAAAATAAGTTAAAATGCCCTAACAGAGGGTTCTGTCTGAGAAACATCTACTACATCTGGATCAAACATGACAATTCTGTAAACATCAGACAAGGCTACAGTCATTACCAATATATATTTATGCGTATTTAATAGGATACCGTTTCTGCAGTTACTGAAGTATTTTTCCAGACAATGAGAAGCATTTAAAAGGATTTTAAAACCATTTTGTACCCACGTGGAAAAGTGTTCAGTTACACTGGTAGTCAGTGGTTAACAGAAAGCACTCAGAAAGAAGAGTTCATTTTTTGTTCTTGTACTCTTGTTTTCTCCATTCAGGGAACGAAAAGTTTCTCTTTATGAAACCTTATCATTTGGATTTAAAATGCTCGTTTCTCATTTCAACTCTTCTGGTTACTGCATCAATTTCTCCCTCAGCGAAGACATGATGTGAAGAGCAAGGATCAGTGGAACAGCACGGTCTCTGCATTACAGTAGCCTACAATTACCCTTCTTAGAGATATGTAAGTATTTTCCAGCACCTTCCAGTAATCACTACTCCTGTCCTCACAGGGAGAGGAGGAACTAGGACAAATTAATAAATAAGAAAATAAATTACACCCTTCTCCCCACCAGAAAAAGTATTTTAGGTTAACATCAAAAGAAACTTTATCTTAGTTTGGATCCAAACATCTAAGAGGTAAAGTATCTGTGTGTCATGTTCAGGCAGCACATTTAAACAACCTAAGAAGAGTTAGCTCCACACAAGATGTAGCCTTTCAAGATGATCCTCTAGATAAATATCAAATTCTACAGTATCATGTTCTGACTCATGTAGTTCCCTTTAGCTGACCATAAGACATTATCAGATTACAAACCAGACAAAATTCAGTGTTCTAGGACCTATCAGCTGTTCACAGAACAAAAGTTCACACGGAAAACCCTTAATCCCACACATGCATTCTTTTCAAGCTTTTCATTTTGAGATGGTGTAAATACTACATGCCCTCTACCTTTGTTTAAAAAGGCACATTTAGGCTGTTTTAAATGTGCTAAATATTTTGTTTCCAGTGTTAAACATAAATTGTTCAAATGAAAAGAGTATCTGCAGGAGGTCAATTTAATCTTCAGCAGGCAACAAGAGCTGCTGTGGAGATGATGGATGAGCTTACTTTTCCGCTGATCCAGTATTCTTATAAATGTACAAAACCTCTGCAGATCAGCCTTGGGAGGGAGCTCTACAGAGCAGTCTGCAGAACAAGACTTTTCTGTCAGTTACTTGGTTTTATTCGGTGAACCCACATATTTGGCTTTATTTTTCCGTGGACGCTGCTGCCATGGCTGGTTTGATCCCCTCGCGCGTGGACTTCAGCTCCTCCAGTTCTGTGTTTAGTTTGCTGATCACCCACTCCAGGGCGTCCCGACCCTGCCAGAAACATACCAGAACTTAGGATCAGAACAGACACACCACCGCTGCTCACGGTTCTATAGTTCTTCCTCTGTCAGACATGAAACTTGTTTTCAAATCAATGCCATGCCCTGCATAGTTTGATACCAGATTATATTGATAACTGATTAGCATCTTCTTATGGAAACTTCACTGCAAAGGCAATTGCTTCACCCCGGAGCCAGAAGCGAACGTAATGCTGGTGTGAGCTCCCAGCAGCACGCCGAGGCAGAAGGCCTAGCTCAGCAGTCAAGTTTCCTTACCTAAGAGATCTGCTCTTTTTGCTGTTTGCTGCTCCCACCACAAAAAGAGTATCAGCAGATATGGAAAAATCCAGGTACGGTTCTCAGTTAGCCAAGTTATATGCAGAGGTTTTGAGAAGATCCAGGACAAAGAAAGCCTTCCAAGTGCTCTTTGAAGTAGCAGCTAAGTGATCTGATACCTACCAAGCCTTCCCAAGTGTACTCACAGGGAATTCTATATTTGTACACAGGAACTTTTCAGCATCTAAACCAGACTAATTAGAGACTGGAGCTGCACATTTTATATCAAGGTATGGAAATGCCTCAGGCTCAGAATTGACAGCCAGTGCTTCAGAAAGAGCTAGAGAACCCAGGACAATAAGCCTGTCAAAAACCCTTTACCTTAAGATGACCCTGTGGCAGCTGCACCCCAACGACCATGAGATGCAGCCAGCAGCACAACGCAGCCAAGAAAATTAAGAGAAGGACTTTAACTCAACAAAAGTCAAGATTTTAGAGCTCTGCAGTCTCAGAATAGCAACTTTTGCCAAAGCAAGCAGATGGGATCAGACCAGCAAAACGCCTGGCCTCTTTTTCACTTAAAGAGAAGCCAAGAGACATTCACTTCCATTACTCTACTAAGATTAAGAAGTACAAACAGTGGAGAGCAGTAAGTGGGAGCCACATGGCTCTGGCCAAGTCTAGAATTCTGGAGATAAGGGTTTGAGCCCAAAAAGTCATAAATGTTCAGGGGAGCCAGTGTTCAAGCCTTCTGCAGAGATTTGCTAGAAAGGAGGGGAACACCTTCCTCCACACACAAAGTTTTGTTCCAAACTGTGATGTGCTAATTTTGTTGTATGCCTTAAAGGTGATAAAGTGCACAGAAACCTCACAGTGTCCAGAACTTGCTGTAGTCCTTTATAAACCATTAAGCATGAACAAGAATCTGCATAAGTAGCTTTGAAAACCTAAGGAAGAAAGAATGTCAGAACAAAGCTCATGCACTCTGAAGGATTTTTTTTTCCAGGCTAGAAACACTATTCTGGAATAATATGAAAAGCCCAGATCCAAAGTGCAAAGTGTAACCTATTAAAAGAAATAAAGTTTTACTATGAATAGGAGCACAGTTATCTCAAGACCCTTACTAAGGTCAGTGAAGGGCTGACTTGGTTTCTCTTTGGGTTTTCCATATTCCAGGGACTCACAGAATAAACAGTAATTGCTACTTCTGCACTGGCAGGCCATCCTTAAACTGAGAAAAGTCATCCAGGTATCACAATAAAGTGTTCTGCTCTTGGTCAAGGGTCAGAAAGGGACATTCAGCTCCACCCCAAATTATCTCAAGAACTAGGATGTTTAAGTGAATTAGTTCAAGAGATGCCTTTAAAAGACATTAATAATACTCAAGAAAGCATGACTGATATTGTCCACTTCAAGTACAGGTTGCTGATAAAAGACCTTAGAAGGAATGATTTAACTTCTGAGCTCCCTGATTTGAGCACCAAAGTGACTGTTCTTCAGCAGGTGGTAACTTCCACCCTCTCCACAGGCTGTGCAAGAGCTGGGAACACCAGCAAAGCGCGAATAAAAGCACCCAGACACGGGCAGGCTACTGCACAGCAACAAGCTGTAACTAGCCGTGAATTAACCAAGAGGAGTGTTCCATAAGGAAAAGGCAGGGGGCAGGGAGGGGGAATCATCTTTCAGTAAGCAGGCATTTGGACATTTAAAAGTCAGGTTTAAATATCCTCTCTGAGGTGACACAGGCACGGAGAACTGGGACAGCAACAACTTGGATGTTATACTCGTTTTATTGCTCAAAGAAGACTTGTCAGAAGGTCAAACACCCCTGCCATAGAAAACACGTAGCAGAAAAACACTGAGATTCTTTTCATGCCCTGACTTGAAACAATCACATCATTGTGTTTTACTTGATATCTTTGTTGATGAGAGAAATGAATTTTAAAAATCCATGACATTCAACTGGAGCACCAAGATATTTCCTTCAGTTTTTGAGAGTACATAGGTCTGTGCATATCTCCTTAGAAACTGCATATACTATATGCCATATTTTGCAGCTAAGAATAAACTCGCAAGAAGACTTCAGGAACATTCTGCACAGGAAATTAAGTTAGAAATCTCAACCAGATGCAAAGCCTCCAAGTGCCACGAAGCTACCCAGTTACCAGAAAAAAATCTGACAGAGGACGGCCTATAAAGTCTCATACTGTGCAACAAGTTCTGCAGTAAGTCATTAAGCAAGCACATTCATCCCCAGGCATGCATGTTGTGTTATTCATTATTGCAGGTGTCAGCAGCATGATGTGTCTGGCAGAACAAGCGCTGCATATGAAGATTTGTTGGTAGAGCTTAAGTGACTGATAAGTGCTGAGCCTTTGCAGTTGATGTTTTCCAGAAAAACAGCCATAAAAGCTTAGTGGAATGAGAACGTAAAAGCAAACACCCATGGCATACACAGATCTCAAAGTAAGCAGTGTAAAAAGCCCGACTTTCTTAACTAGAAGAAGCAGCACAATGGATTTCTTTCTTTTTAAGAAATCTTATTGGTTAAAGCAGAAGCCAATACAGGAATGACAGGGATAGGCTGCACTGACTAGCAGAAGGAAAACAATCTGCACAGTGGTGTCACAGAGGTAAATACACTCAGTTCTCTCAGCCCTGAGCTCAGATTTGTTCATAGTCACATCAGTGCAGGGACACGTCACTACCAACACGAATATAACTACAAGACCAATGAAAAGCAGGAACAGTCTGGCATCCTGACAGCTTCAAGCTTTGCACAGATTTCCTCAGAAGGGCAACAATATTCCTCAGGCAGAAGAAAAGCAAATATAATTCCGCTATGCAAAAGATTACCCGTGTTAGGCAACCTGTTTCAAGAAATCAACTTCATATCCTAAGAACACAGTTCTGTTTCATATTTATGATGCCAATTCCACTCACTAGCCAATTTATTAATTTCTTGAGGTATCAGCTTCACATACTGAAATCACAGAAACTAGGACCAGATCAAACCCTTGGTGGAGGGACCCCTTCACACCCCTAGTTGTCTGCAGTCTTCAAGCCACGAGCAAGACTGTGTGGCACAAGACATGGCTGTGGCAAGTTGGCTGCCCAGTGGCACAAGCATGGGTTAATGGATGCAGCCTGGAGTGGGGCTACGCTCACCCTCTACGACTGCAGGGCAACGAACACGTCTGCCATTCCTGTATGCAATGTGTGTAAAACAAACATGCAGGGTAATTTACGAAATCCACGTGACGACAATCCATGCACATATTTGCTAGAAAGCTGAAACGCTGTACCAAGAAGAAGAACGCTGGCATTACCACTAGTTAGTACAAACTGCAGGTGTGGAGAACTGCTAGCTTAGAGCGCTTTCAGAATTTTGAATTATCCACTCAATAGCATCCCATCCCTAGAGTAACACAGAAAGATGTACAGCAAATGGCAAATGATTTTTCATTGTCATTAAAAATAATAATGCATCACCTGCCACTGCTACCTCAGAGCAAAATCTCAATAATTCCTATTTTTTCAGAACAACAAAACATTTTTCAGTAACTGTCATGAAGTTTAAGAGGGGTGCTTAGAGCACAGAGGCACAGCACAGCATGCAAGAAGAGCTGGTAGTAGCACAGTAGGTACTGGCTAGCAAAGAAAGGGTTGGTAACAGCAATTACAAATTCCTGCTAAGTTCAAAATCTTTAGAGATTTTTCAGTGAAATACATGGGACAAGAAGGTCTTTCTGATTTGCAAGAAGCTTGTGAGCCAGTGTGTTCCTTGAAAATGGCAGAATGGAACAATCTTTAAAAGAAATCGAGCTCTCTCACAGGCAACACTTCAACAGGTACCAAGAAATACTTACAGTTTGTCTGACTTCAATAAAGACATGCAAATGTAACTGATGCCTCAAGAGGAATTTGGCCAGCATTTTTAAGTGTGCCTTACTTGTTCTGGCACACTGGCCAACTGGACAGTGCTCTGCTACCTCTGGGTCAGACTGAAGTTACGTTGTAAGCCAGGGTTTGTTCCTGTCTTTCAAGAATATGCACCCCACACAGACTTTTAAATGGAAACCAGATCAGAACAGAACTGTAATTTAACTGAAATACCTTCCATTTCAAACAAACACAGAGAGCACCCAGCTAGGCAAAGGTACTCTTCAGTGTCTAGAAATGACCCATCACTCCTTTCCCATGCCCCGATTTTAACATGTTTTCCTCTGACTTCAGGAGAAGCATGCAGAAGTGGAAAAGGAGGCTTTCTCCTCTCTATCTAGTTGGTCCTACCAAGTTGGCTTACACTGGCTTGGTCAAGGAGCATCCCTCATAGGGATGAAGGGCTGGCCAAAGCACAGGATCTCTGGCATAGCAGGAGTTACCTGGGCCAGATTCCCACTGTGCTGAACCCCTCCAGCAATGCAGAACCCAATCTCAAACTCCTAACGGCACTCATCCTGCTGTTAGGCAGCAAGGCCTATGCTTCTCTAGCAATTCCATTTCTTCCCCAAAGAACTGTAGAACAAAGTGCCCAAGAATAAGCACTCCCATAGCTCTGCCTATGCTGAAGAGCAGCTCCATGGCTGCCAGCCAAGCAGAAAAAGCAAGCACAGGACAGAGGAGTCAGCGCAGTGTTACCCAGGGGAGCCAGCACAGTCTCCCCTCTTCTACGAATCTGCTTCTGCTTACACTACATTACTTTCAGCCAAAGCCAAGGAGACAGCTCAATAATGGATATGAACTGGAACAACTGACAAAAGCAGCATAGAAAATATGCTGGTATTAACTGATAAATCCACATTATAAAGGCTGAAAGTGAAGTCACATTCTCTGCTAGCACTAACTCCTAGAAATAGGAGGATAGCGTTTTAAAAAGTACTTTGGAAAATAACAAAACAAACCCCAACTAATAAAGTTTGTATACTATTTGTAACTGTAGCATATACATAGAAGCTTGTTGGTTCTGCTATGCAATTCTAGTCGAAAAACAAAGATTCAGTAGTGACACCTTTCCATACTTTGGGAAATTATATTCTACTTGCTGAGGCTCTATAAAAAAATCAATTGAAACACTGTGCAGAAAATCTACAGAAATTAAATACAACATTCAACACACACCACTGACAATTACTATTTAAAAAAAAAAGAAAGAATGATTGAGTAGGGGGAGAGAGGAGAAAACAGAATAAAGATGTACCTTTCTGGCGTTAGAAGATATTGTGTTTGCCATCAAGCTTTCCAGATAACTGCTCAAGCTAATGCCTTTAACAGTAATAATTGCTTCTTGAGTTAGCACCGTCCTGTAAGGGAATAAAGAAAGTTTAACATCTAAGCTGGACTGGACTAACAAATTGTCTCCTAGACACAAAGACACACACAAATATCCCTACTTACTTTTCCGGGTTTTCTGGATGAGGTGTGTAAACCAGTCTCTCGTCAACAGACACCAAGTTTGTGAGCGTAATCTTAAGAACAAAAACAGAGCTGAAATCCTCACTTCCCACCTTTCATTTTTCTCTTATCAGCAGCACTACTCAATAGCAGAGCACTCAATTCAACGTCAAAATAGTGTACACAAAATATAAAACCCAGAGCACAGTCAATAAAATAACCCATAAAGGATGATGCATCTTCTCCTATCCTTGATCTAATTATATCAAAGTTCCCATTCACAGTACAGAGCACCAGGAGCTTTCTCTGAATGTCAAGTCTGATTTATTGCTGGCAATTCAGAGAGGCTCTCCCAGACCACCATAACACCACTCGGACTAGACAGAAAAGTAATACTCAGGAAAGACAATGCCTCTTGTACAGAGACGAGGCCCTCCTACAGAAAACCCCATGTTAAATCTGAGAGTTACAAGTTCCCACGATACCAAAATATAGCACAATACTTCATTTACATTCTATGAAAAAAACCATTTCACATTAAAACTTTTGTTGGAAATGGCAGAACTCATTCATCTAAAAGTCAAACTATTTTACATGCATTCTGAGAAATAGTCTTACATTAAAAACAGAATCAGAAATGTTTGATGATGAAGTATTTAAATAATGAGAAGAAGAACAAGAGAAAAAGAGTAATCTAAGACACTGATTAAGACACGTAAATCATTGCCTCTAATGATAGACATGGACACATTTCTATTCTAAATGTTAACAGAAAACATTCAACTTCCAGAACAAATTATCAGAAACTTCTTAAGCCACCACTCACATTAGTTGAGCAAAGCTCCATCTTTTTTTCCACTGGATCTACCACAGAATGTTCTTCAATGTAAGTCAGAGTTCTATTTGTTCCTAATATCTGAAGGGGAGAAATAAAAAGTTAGGTACCAAACAAACAAACAGAATCTTAAAACACATAAATGCCAAGTTCTCAGACCCCAAATAAATACAAAGTAATTCAGGGATACCAGAGGACTGTGATCAGTGGTGAGACTTCATTGTCTAGATTTTATCAGCCATAAAACACGGCACAGACCAGCCTGGAAGGCATTTACAGACATACACAAATTTCAGCTTCTACTTCGAAGTCAGCTCCAATTCAGAGGACGACATAAAAGTGCATCACACCCTTAATAAAGAATGAAGGCTGCAAAAATGTACCGCTTTTACAATATTGGGCAGTCCCCATTCCGTGCTGAGAAGACGGTGACTGTGCAACCTCCCCTGGTTATCCAGGCTCCTGTCGAGGACATCCACTCCCACCACACACGGATTCATGGGGTTGGGGTACTTTCTCATAGCCGCTTTGATCACGGTATCCCAGGGATGTCTGTAAAAGGACGAGGTGAGAGTATTTGTAAGCATTTTGTATTCCATCGCAAATATTCAGATGATCCTAAATCAGGATATAGGTTGTGCAATATGGTACATGCTGTATGACTTCATAGCTCCCAGAAGTCCCTTTGGAACACAGTTAAGCTTGGAAAGGCAATAAGAAAGTACTGACACACAAACAGAGGAAAAAACAAATTTTCTCCAGACTGAAGCAAAGAATTATTAAAGCAAAACTAAGAAAAGTAAAGGCAAGGGACAACAGCCACTCACTGCTAGAAGTGGCATTCCAAGTAGTGCCCACAGAGATGGTGGAAATCTCAGCTCATTCCAGAACTCCACCAGGAAAGCAACCTGACCTAACACTTAAGCTTGCCCTGCTTTGAGAAGAGGGCTGGACTAGATGACCTCCAGGAGTCCACTCCACCATAAATTCTTCTGTAATTCTAAGCATACCAAATAAACTAAAGAGGAAATCATTAGCTTCTGCTCCTTCCTACAGCAAAAAAAAAAGGCAAAGTGAAATTAAATTCTACTAGAAAAAGGATGATCGGGAAGTTCAAAGTAAAGAAACAGATTTTTAAAAACCCCATCAGCTCACAGGCTTGTGTCTGCACCTACACTACCACTTCCAGCAGTTTGTTAGCATGAATTCCACTTATGGGTACTCTTCTCAGAACTGTTTTTATGAAATAAATTTTGATAACCTCAAACTCCTGGGATTGGAGCAGTCCTGCTATTCAAGGCCACATGGCTCTTGAGGTACTTCAGATATTCCCTTCTGAAACAGAGGAGGCTACAGTAACCATGGACTTGATCCAACAGAGAAATTCTGGCCCTAATTATTTCTATATTCAGAATAACTGACTTGTCCTGACATGATAGCCTTACAGCCTTTAAAGGTATGTTTAAAAATTCAACAATTGGTATCTAACTTAAGAAGGCGCAGGGGTGCCAACTTGTACTTAAGAGTTGTACTTAGGGCCCTAAATGGATTTTATGTTAGTCTTAAAATAGACTGGTACAGAAGGGCACTGACAGTACAGCACTACAAGAACAAACAAAGTTGGAAAAATAAGTTCTTTTTCTAACAAGGAAAGTGTCAGAAAGCTTTACTGGTGCAAGCAGGAGAAATAGGAGCCCTCAATTCCTGCAGCAGGAGAGCTGGAGGATTGTTCCTTGTTCCATCTTCAGTGACTACACACCTCCATCAACAGAAGATACACAAACTGAAAATGACAAAATTCTGTTAAATGTCCCTAAGGGATTGAGTCAGAGATCTGATAAGGCACAACAATATTTTATCAGCCATTCAAATGAACTACTACACCCACACACATTATGCCATAAGATGGGGGTGTTCTAATACAGAACTTAATGAGAAAATGTCAAATAAAAATAGCTTTTGCATTCCCTAGGTGGCAGATACTCATGTCAAACTCAGGAGCTGTGTCACGCACGAGCAGCCTCTGCCTGATATTTCCTGTTAGAAACCACAGCTCACTTACACCAGACCAATTCTGAAGCTGAGCACTGAGAACCTGCATCAGCACAAGGAATTCAGTTGTGTTGAGGCAGTTAAAGAAATTTAGAGCAACACATCTGGGATATTTTGTAAATACTTTAAGAACTATCACCCAGCGTGCTCTTCGGGCTTCAAGACTTTTAGGACACCTGTAGCACGGGAGGCATCGGTGGTGGCATTCCCAGAGCGGCATCAGCCCTGCTGAGCTCTCCACGCCAGCGCCCGGGACACCTTGTTACACACCTCTTGATAATTTTCCCTGTTGTTTCCTCCTTATACAAGGGTGGAATTGGATGGCGAGAACCACGTTGCAGTCAGAAAAGCACTGATGGGAAGAACGCTTGCTCAGAGAGCTGGCTGCTGGGCGGCTCAGCGGCAGTACCTGAGGCTAAGCTGAGGGACACAGTCACTCTGTCCATACCTCTTGGAATATACCATCGACTACATCAGTAGTTTGGGATTTATTTTTATTTATAGTGTTAAAGTTATTTTTCCTAAACACCCAACCCTTTATCAAGCCATCACGCTATCGGGCCAGCTCTACCACTCCATCCTGTTGGAATGCTATTCCCGAGGTAGAAGCCCAGGCGCGGCGTCCGGCCGCGCAGGAAGGAGCTCGAGGCGATGCAGGACCGGCACCGTCGAGGCCCGTTCCTGTTCTCCCTCCTCCTCCTGTTTCGGCCGCGCCCGCACCATTCCTATTTCCGCCGTCACCCCGGTGGCGCCGGGCTCGCCCCGGT
>WEIT01029744.1:2303-19253 GCA_013389985.1 Dryoscopus gambensis | reverse complement strand
TATTACTGTAATCTTGTTTTGAAAGGTGTGATCTTTATAGTTTTATCTTCTTTTGTTTGTTTGTTTGTTTGTTTGTTTTGCTTTTGTTGTTTAGGTCTCTGACAAGTGTAATGGACAGTGCAGAAAAAGGCCTGTCCTCGGCTGAAAACTTAAAAGGTTTTATTGAGATAATAATTCCATTACTGATTGAGTGCTGGATTGAAGCATCTCCTGCACAATCAGCTCCCATTCTTGGAAACCTTTTGGAATCAGAATCTCAGCAGCTTATGCAGCAAGTGCTTAGCATAATACATTTATTGTGGAAACTCACAAAGCGACATGATGAAACATACAAAATGGTAAGGGAGAAATGATCCATGGCATAATGATGCAAGTTCATTTTGTTTTGATTAGAAACTAGTGGTTTGGTGATTTGAAGTAGTGAAGATACTTTATTAAGAGAGAAAAAGCCTAGATATTGAGTAGATTTTGAATCTGGATTTTGTTGTCTCTTACTGTAGAGGAGAATCTGTTGAACAGAGCCATGAGCTCAGTCATAGTCTCCGGGAATCCTCCTTGACAGACTGTAGCACAAAAGCTTTTGAAACTGAAAATGATATTGGAGAAGAGGAGCTTTTTGTCTCCCAGTTAACCTCTAGAATATAAATTGGAACAAAGTGTAGAATGAAGTTGTTTGTTCTTGTTTTTGTGTCTTGAAAAATTTTGTGGGGGTGGGTAGAAATGAACAAGCCCTAAATGTTAGGAAAGATAGAAGATAATGGTGGTCTGAGATCCTGTAATTGCTTGGTGCAATCCGTATTGCTGTGTTATGATTGGTAGGATCATAAGACATCGAATCAAAATCTCAATCAGGGTTTTGGGAAGTATCCACTGAAGTTGTTTTTTTTTTCCCCAAGTCATTTTCTCCGTCTTTTGCTTAGATAACTGAATTGCTGTTTTTGGTAACTTTTGCTGCTTTTCCAAAAATTTTGTGAATTGGAAAAAGAACACAATTTCCACTTTGGCTATTGAGAGTAGTTGGAAGGAATGTCTTGACCGCTCTTGGTTTAACCTGTGTATAGGACTGTAGGTCCCTTTGCTAAATGAAAAGCTACACATAGGGTAATTATTGGAAAACATTTGTAGAATCCTTACATTAGACCAAAGTTACCCAACATACCCAGCCTTGAGGTATAGATTCAGTATTTCTGAGGAAAACGCACTGTTCCTCTTTTTCCTCCTTCATCTTTTCTGGAGGTCCTCTTGAAAGTGGGCAAATAGCAGGCACTTGACTCGGTAAATACCTGTGGCAGCCTCCTGTCCCTAGCCTTTTTCTGAAGGATCCTGCAGAGCTGCTGCTCTTAGCCATAGGGTGCCTGTATTTTGGTCACATGAATGGCGTGCTCCTCTGTCAAAATATGAACTGTTTTGAATACGCATGGTTGAATGATGACCTTAGGTTGTTTGTGGGGAGAAAAAAAATCTGAGCTTCAGACAACTGGGTTTTTTGTGCAGCAAATTTCATTTTAGATAAGTGGTTTGTCTTTATAGTTACCTTTATATGCAAAATGCATTCAAATAGCTCAGTTTGAAAATGAAAGCTTTGCTTGTTTAATAGCCCCTGGGCTTACAGGCCAAAGTGGTTACTACAGTCACTGTGGAAAACCACTCTGAATATGCTTAGTAGAAAGCTATTGATCTTTCAAATAGTTTAATGGCCATTCTCTGTTCTTAATAGTCAATATGAAAAAGATTATTCTGCCTGATGAATTTGATAGCAATGCATTCTTTTTTAGTGATGAGTTCTGCTGGACACTGTGGAATTGTGACTGCTAACCCGCAAAGTAAAATTATTTTTAAATAGTGAATCATTTTTCTATAAGAGTGGTCTTTCTACTGGAGAATGTTTTGTCAATGGGCTTTCAGCCACAAGTACATTAATGATCGGGAAAGATGAAAGCAGTATTGGAATGTTTTCATAGAAAACTCAGGACAGTCATTGCAAGTTAATCAGAGTCCACTCTGATTTTAAGAACCCTGGTAAATTGATATAAAAGTACTTTCAATTCAGATCTGTAAGTCAGTTTAGTATTGCATACATCCACATAAATATGTGCTAAAATACAGTGGTTTAGTTAGGATTACATGTTGTTTCTCAGCCTTAACTTACAGCATCTTGTTAGTCCCTTCTTTTGTGAACCTTTATACGCAGCACTTGAAAGTAAAGATGTATAAGCAACTTGGTAACAGAAGCTAAAGTTCCTGGTTTTCACTGATTCCAATAATGAATTTTGGAAAATAATTGTCTGGATTTATTTAATTTACTACCATGCTTTCTGTCTATCATCTGCTTTCCTTAACAGGAACTATGGCTTCGAATGAATTACCTTGTTGATTTCAAGCACCACTTCATGCGTCATTTTCCTTATTCTTTACAAGATACAGTAAAACACAAAAAGAAAGATCCGTGCAAAAGGTAAGAATAAAATCAATGTCATGTAACAGCTTTTAATTTCATAAGAGAAGTGAGACAATGTGAGTCATGTGCTTTACTAAATATTAAGTTTTTAATGGTGGAAAAGAAAACTTTTTATTGCGTATGGCTTGAAAATCTGTGGAGACCTTTGTAGGAAGGTTGCATTGCTTCAAATTGAGAAGTTTTAGTTGTTCTTTGTAAAAGTATTGTATAGGAAGTTGTCCGAATACCATCGAGTAGAAAATGAAATGCTGCTTTAGGGAAATGAAAGTATTTTATTCAACTCTTGATCTGGAATTTGCATATTGCTAAATGGTGATTGTGTTAGGCTGACTGGTTTCATGTTTCTGCATGTTTTCTTCAGCTGACTGTTGAATTACATCAAAACATAGTTCAAACATTCTTTTCACCTCCATATAGTCTTCTCTAGTTGTACTACAGGGCTAGGTAAGCACAGCCAGGAGCGGGGATGTGGCACACTGTGGCTGTCCTGTGTGGCAAAGCAGGACTGGAGCAGGAGAAGCCAAACACACATTTCTTCATTATTGAGCTGTTAGAGCAGATGCACTAATTCTGTTTTGGTACAGTCCAGTAGCAAGTTGTCTTCCTTCTCAGCTCCCAGATGTGAGACTAAATTCATGCTAAACTCTGTTCTGAAATCATTCTGCACCTTTACAGTCTATGTAGAGCACTGATGTGTGTACAAGGGGTATCAGCTGGTGTCCATTTTTATTTCAAAAATATTTTTTTTAAATCTTTCTGTTCTCCCCCCCTTCCCTTAACAACAGGAACTGTATGAAATCCTCAAACAACGTAGACCATCTTTTACTGAATTTAACCTTGTGTGACATAATGGTTTCATTAGCAAGCACTTCAACACTTCAGACGGACTCTGGTTGGCTGGACATGATAAGGAAATTTGTGACAGATACTCTTCAGGATGGCAGCAAGTTGAATAGCAAGCAGGTGAACAGATTGCTTGGGGTGACTTGGAGACTAATGCAAATACAGCAAAACAAGGGTAAGATGAGTAATTTCTGAAAAGCAAAATTATGCAGTGACAAAGCTTGAGTTATTTTAGCATTTTCAGGTCTGTATTGTATGTTCACAGTTGTTACAACACAATGGTATTTTGTCATAGAGGTAAATCTATTTTCCTGGTAATATCCCTGTATGTAGCATTGTGAACTTTACTTTTGGAATGCTGTTAGATTCATACTGTTGATATGCAAGGTATGAATATATTTGTGTATCTGTTTTCTGGTTTTACTTCCTAAGATACTCTTATAAATGGGAAGACGAGCTTTTTATTACAAGGCTGTAGAGGTGCATAATACTTTAATATCCCAATCCTTATTTAAAGTCATTAACACAGCTGATAGACTCTACTGAGTACTGTAAGATGACCAATTAAGTTCTGTGATGATACGAAATGCCAAGATACTTTTGATGGAAGCTGCTGTTGAGTGTTTTCCAAGGTGTTTGATTTGAATCCTTTTCCAAGAGAAAACATTTCCAGTTATGACTTGCAGGACCAGTACAATATTTTAGCTTGCCTTTTTCTTTCATTTCAAGTACTGCATGGTTGTATTCCAAATGAGACCTTGGATACAGGACTTCAAGAAAGGACTTTTTCAGGAAACCAAAAAGTGACAGCAGTCTTTTATGTTTTACCAGTCTGATAAAAAATGAGTTCCACGTCCAAGTAGTTTATAGAAAAGCCCTTAGCAACAGATACAATTGTTAGAGTTGTAAAATGGAAAGATGTCAAATGTCCCTCAAATACATTTTGGCAGTAGTTATGTTTCCTGCCAAATCCATTTTAATTGGGAATCTATCTATTCCCATTTCCCTGGTGACAAAGGAAATAACTACTCATTCCTATCTGCACTTCAAATTCAGCTTTGTGTTGAAGGCAAATAATAATCCAGTCAGAGCCTGTCGCACCGCCTGAGCTAAAGCAGAGGAATTGCTACTCAGAAAAGTAGCTTCCAAACAGTTGTTAAACTGTTAAATCAGATACTTCAGGCCTTTCTTTGTAATGAAATGTTGATTGTTTTTTTTAACTTTGCCAAACTTTTACCAGATGGTGGATAATGGTTTGTGTTTTTCTACCCAAAGTGGCCATTTTAGTGCAATAATTTTCCTGAAGAATCCAGAAAATAAATAAGCTTTTCAAGAGTTACAATGAAATTGTGAAAAATTAATATGTATGGATCTGTTTTGCTGATCCTGTAAAGGTTTACTGTGAAATTGGTTTGCTCATAAAGCTGTATTTGTGTGGATGGTTTATCTCATCCCTTCAAGATAATCCTTATACAGTACTAAAAACCTAACTAGATGTCGGATTGTAGTTAACCTACAAGCTGTAGAGGAGATACAGCCTTGACATACTGGAGAAACGGGCTGATGGTTCAACAAGGAGAAGTGCAAAGCCCTGCACCTGGGGAGGAACAAGCCCATGCACCTGTACCTGCTGGGGGACGACCAGGTGGAATCAGCTTGGCAGAAAAGGACCGGGGTACAGGTGGAGCCAGCAATGGGCCGTTATGGCAAAGAAGCCCAGTGGTGTCCTGGGCTGCATCAGGAGTGTTGACAGCAGGTTGAGGGAGGTGATCCTGTCCCTCTACTCTGCCCTGATGTGGCCACTCCTGGAGTACTGTCTCCACTTTTGGGCTCCCCAGTACAAGAGAGACATGGACATACTGGTGAGAGTCCAGAAAAGGGCTGTGAAGATGATGAAGACACTGGAGCATCTCTCCTGTGAGGAAAGGCTGAGTGAACTGGGGTTGTTCGGTCTGGAGACGAGAAGATTCGGGAAGCATCTCATCAATGTATGTAAATACCTGAAGGAAGGGTGCAAAGAAGAGGGAGCCAGGCAGGCTCTTTCCAGTGGTGTCCAGTGACAGAACAAGCAGTGGGCACAAACTGAAACACAGGAGATGCTGTCTGAACATTGGGAACACTCTTTTCACTGTTAGTGACCAAGCAGTGGCACAGGTTGCCCACAGTGATAGTGGAGTCTACATCCTTGGAGATTCAGAAGCCATCTGGACATAGTCGTGAGCGGCCGGATCTAGCTGATCCTGTTTCAGCAGGGGTGTTGATGCAGGGAGCAGATGCCTTTTTTTTTTTTTTTTTGATGATGCTCCAGAAATTTTGAACTGCAGAAGATGGTACATACAAAAAAAAAAATAACTCTTGAGTTGTTTAAAACCTATTTAACATTGAGATTAAAGCCTGGAAGGGTATGTGTTTTTTAGAAGACAATGTAAAGTGAAAAATGAGCCATTACCGTAAAAAAAAAAAAAATTAGAGCACAATGGAAATCAAGAGAGGGGAAATTTACATAGAAAAACCGAAAGAGCTAATGAAAAAGAGATTAAATAAAACCATAGTGAACCTCCTGTACATTATGATCCACAAGCATGGTTCAATTTTTCCAGATTGCTTGTTTTGAGTAGGGATTTATGCTCGGGTGAAATGCACATATCCCTGTTTTTCTGTGGATGTCTAGAAGAGCTTGTAGCTGTGTTGTCTGAAGATTTATCTCCATTGCTCTAAGATCAAACTTCAGACTTCTCTGTAATTAGGAGGTCTGCTCCTTTCTTGCATTTCTCAGGTATGACTTCAACAGCAGCTTGCCTGCTAGTAGTGTTTTTGGTAAATTTTCTTCATGTAACAAAAGAGAGCACACTCATTCACTTCAGAAGGAGGCTTGACATGTGTCAGTTAAAACTGAAGTATTTTAAAACTCTTGAGTTCTTCAGCTGCGTTTTGGACACCTGTATAATGTGGGCCTTTTAAAGTATTACTTTTTAAGAGTATATTTTTTAATTGCTTCCATTTTTAAACTTGTCCTGTTCACATGAAATAATTCAAATAGTAGGACCTGTTTTACTTAACATGCCACAGAGTTATTGGAAAGCAAGTGAGAATTCTACTCACTTAGAATATTTATTTATTTTTGTATTTTTTCAGTTCATCAATTAGCTATAAACTACATAAAGATATGTAATTATTATTCAATTAAGAATAATCCAGTGTTCTGTTTAAAAAATGATGTCCAAGGTGAATCTTCACCTGAAGAATATGTGAATTGAGTAAACTGATGCATTGCAAATAATTTAATAATATGTATCTTAGTTACATGAAATATCAGAATGGATTTTATTTTTCTGTTGAAAAATACGTTAGATTTCAGCTTCTAAATGGCTCCTGTGTCATACTGGCATGTGACTATGCCATTCCAGGTTATTTTTGTAGTGTGGTTTTTAGTGAGAATCCCTATATGGTAACTTGAAGTTGAGTAAGAGTTTTACAGACAAAGACTGGCCCCTGATTGCATCCAGAATAATTTTTAGAATGGAGCATTCTTGTCCATCTCTGTGGGCAGAAGCTGCTCTGTTCTGTGTGGAACACAATACTTTATCTGGTTTTGTACACGTAACTTACTAAGACTGATCTGCATACCTGGATGAAAAGACAGATATTTCTCAGCTTTGATTTATGAAGATAATGAAGTGATTGCTGCAACTTAAGTGTGCCTTAATTGGATAGAATTCCTTGGGACCACAAGCTTTTCTGAGACAAACTGAGTCAGGTCTCATACCCTTCATGTACTGCTTAAGTTTTCAGATGCTTTCCTATTCCTTTCAGGCTTGTCTTCTCTGAATTCAGGTATTTTTTCCATGCTTTGCTAATTTTTCCATCCAGTGTTTTAGTCTGGTTTCCACAGAAAATGTTTGGTCTGTTTCTCAGTCTGTTACAGTTAAGTTCTGTGTTTGCTGGCTAGTTTTAGCTGATTTCATCACAGTTTTAGAGCTTTTATACCTTGTTTTAAGTCTGGTGATAACACGTGGTTGATGAGAGCTTCAGAGAAGGAAAGGTTGCAGGGGAGTTAGCAGTTCTCTTTGCAGTGTCTTGCCAGCAGCCTCTTGAGGTACTTATTTTCTGGTTAATTAGCAAGTGTAACTTGGAGCCAGCTGGTTCAGAGACAGGGAGAGCTGATGAGATTAGCATGTGTGGCAGGGAGAAAGGGATAGTACAGAGAAGACTGAAGGCACTGTGACAGTGAGGTTTTGGGGAGCAGAAGTAAATGAGTAAAGATTGGTCTGAGGCTGCTGTACTAGGGGAAAAGGATTGGAAGAATGCTGTGGAAAGCAGGAATTTATTGGTTCTCAGCTACCTCGCAACATGTGCACTGTCTTGTCTTCAGGAAGTTCTGAAGTTTTCACTTGCATGTTGTCTCTGTTCTTTTATCTGACTCTTTCACAAGCTACACAAGAAAGGGTTGTTTCAACATTTTAGAAGTCAGTCCAATAATTACTTTAAAACATTTTGGCACTTCCTTGTGAAGTTCAGTGTAGACAATTGTAGATAAAGATTATAGCTTTGTGTGGTTTTGTTCATGTATAAAATCAGAAGATTAAGCAGTATTACTTCATTTTTTTTTTCAGTAGCAACGGAACCCTTGATAAAAGCAGTATATATGCTATACCAGCAAAGGAATCTGCTCTTTCCAGTTCGTACATTGCTTTTGAAATTTTTTAGCCGAGTTTACCAAAGAGAAGATTTGAGGACACAAAGAATCAGGTAAAAAAAAAAAAAAGGCATATTCTTTCTCATTTTAAAACAGTATATTGATTTCAGGAGTGAGAATACTGAATTTATACGTAGATGTCATAAAACTTCATTCTGAATTTGTTTTGACACTGTGTCACTAAAATTTAAGGTTTGTGTTCTCTGTGAGATGGAGATGTATCAGCTTAGTTGTCTGTCTTAGCATAAGTACTACTAGATAGATCTTGATGACACAAATTTTAGCTTGAAGTACACTGCTACAAGCTTATTGTTACTGGCTGTGTGGCAGTCAGTGGGCATGTCAAGATCATGGAGGTATAGCCATGAAGCATTTCCATTATTTCAGCCTGAGGTCATGAGCTTGTCACTTACTTCCTTTTGGTGTTCTGGTAGTGGCTTTGTAGTCTTTCTGACTTCATTCAAGAAAAATATTCTCTTGTTTTGGGGATGTGGTTCTAAAGAGACTAGGTTTAAGAAAGTGTTCTTGTCCTTCTGGGCTCCTAGTTCATCATGGGGTATCTATTAGATCGTAGCAGCTATTAGATATCTAACTTGCATCAGATGTAGTAAGTAAGAGGAGATTATTCTATGTAATGCTGTTACAACAGTTTTTCATTCGTCAGATGTGTCAAGATTGTCTCCAAATCTTAAATTTTCCGGAAAGTATTTTTCAGCCAAGTCATCTAGTTTCAGCCATGCAAAAACCTTAAATACAAATCAGGCTGTGTCAATCCTGGCTCGTTTGGGAACTGCAGGTCCCCTTCAGGTACTGTAAGGCAGCTCTAACGCTTTGGGGAGACCTTCCCTTCTCCAGGCTGAGCAACAGCAGCTCTCTCAGCCTGTCTTCATAGGAGAGGTGCTCCAGACCTCTGATGGATCTTCATGGCCTCCTTGGGCTTGCTCCAACAGGTCGATGTCCTTATTTCTGGGCACCTAGAGCTGGATGCAGCACTCTAGGTGGGGTCTCACCAGAGCAGAGTAGAGGAGCAGAATCCCCTCCCTTGACCTTCTGCCCATGCTGCTTTTGATGCAGCCCAAGACACAGTTGACCTTCTGGGGGATGTGATCTGTTTCTGCCACTAAAAAAATCAAACCTCAGGTCTTTCAGAAGTCCTGGCATCCACTAACAGAGTCAAGCTTTGGAAGAGTTGTTCCCTTCTACAGCTCCTTTGCTTTGTTACATCTTCTGTTGTGGTAATGCCTGAGTACATGTAATTACATCTACAGCCAGAAATAATCTAATGCTATACTCTAAACATTATAAAAAATCAGGGAATATAAAAAATGGGAAAATGCTTGGGAATATACCATTTTCCTCCTCTTTTCACACAGAGTGAGAAATATCTTTTTCGTACTGACTAATTTCCCTGAGGTTATATAACCAGTGTGCTCTGTACTTACCTGAAAGTCTGGAGCATCTCATTCATGTGATCATATGACTATCTGGAAAGCTTTAACTTTCTATCTTTAGACATCACAAATAGCGATAGCTTTCCTGCTGTTCTTCTTAGTCTTCTACGTGGATCTGTGACATTTTTAGTAACATAAGAATGAAATGTCAAAAATTCTTTGCAAAAAAGTATGGCTACACTTATGTCTGACAAGATACTTGAAGACAACATAATATTTGTGTACTGCACCGATCCATTTCTTTCTTTTAGAAACAAGCTGGGTTTTTTAATTTCTTCAAAATGTGGACTGCTCAGTAGCTCCTGGATGACATTCATGTTGTTCTATTCAGTTTGATGTCATAGCTCCTTCAGCTCTCCTACGACTATTCTCGTCATTCTTTTAATTATTTTTTTTTCTCGGGAGCTTGTCAAGAACAGTCTGAGATGAACAGAATTCACACTGGAGCATTTTTCCAGAACTGCTTTGTGAATGTGTTTATTTTTAGGTGTGTGTGATTCAAAGGATAAAGTAGGAGCTTTTGGCCTGTTGCTGCCTTGTGAAAAAAACCCAAAACCTTTACTGATTTATTACATGGTTCAGAATTAATTTTTGTTTTGATATTTTAGTTATCTTCACCCCTAATTACTGCACACATACAAGTGGTCACTGTGTGTATATATGCATAGTGTGTGTCTGTGTGCAGGTGTGCACATATGCATTTATGTGCTGGTAAGAGTCTGAAAAGGCTGTTCAGCCTCACAATCTGCCTTCAGCACTGACCTATGTGAGGTGCTATAGGAAGAAGGTAAGAATTACTTTTACATAATACTCCATAAGCTTCCAACCATTTGAAGCCTGTACTTCCTCACTGTGAAGAGCTGCTGTGTGTTTATCACTGAGTGGATGTCTGTATCGTGAGCTTTTCTCATTACTGCTTGGACCAGTCTAAATCCAGAGCAACTGCAGCATCCTCTGGCAAGGAGTGACAAAGCTCAGCTATGTCAAGACCCAACTTTCTTTTCCATGTTTAATTCTGGCTCCTTCTAACTTCATTTGATACTAGCATCCACTTCTGTCTGTGGGAAGATGAATCAAATGTTTTATTCCTATCTGCTATTTGCATGTCAAGTGATTTGAGACCTCTGAGCCCACCTCCAACTTGCCCACTTCAGTTGTCTGTTCTCCAGGCGTTTCCTACTGTTGAACAGTTCATCTCTATGCAAGGCCCTTCCCTCTTGTCATGGGTACTTAATTTTCTTGAAAAGTTTTTGGTTGACAGGTCTTTGAGAGTGAAGTAATATGTATGATCATCATGCTACTCTTGTGGGCATCTTCAAAGACCTGCTTTGAACTTCTTGATTTACACTTGGCAGCTTTTTTTCTTGTGATCATCACTTTAGTAATAAGCTGATAAAATGCTTTTTGTTTACAACTGATACTTGATTTGCTGAGCCAGGGTGACATAGAAATTGTAACCTATGAAAGATAGGATTGGTCCATACAGTTGTTTCAGTTTGAGCCAGAAAGGAGAAATAAAAGCAACTTAGTCAAGAATGGGAACAGGACTTTTTGTGGGGTTTTGTTGGTTTGTCTTTTTTTTCTCTCCAACTGTTTTTTCCCTCTTTGTAGAAGTCGAAGTAAAGTTTTATCTCGTTGGTTGGCTGGCTTACCTCAGCAGCTGGCTCTGCTTGGCTTGAGGAACCCTGAGCTTTCCAATCAGCTCATTGATATCATTCATTCCGCTGCTTCTCGTTCAAACAAGGAATTGTTGCAAAGTTTACAAGCCACTGCTGCTCGAATATATGGTAAGACTTTTACACTACAGCACAAGGAATTTTATCCCTCACCTGGCAGGCAGGTTGCAGTATGTGGAAAATCCTGTTGTTTCCTAGGTGAACATAAAGACTGGTTGGGGGGCAGGGTTGCAGATTGGTTTGGTCCCCTGTAATGAAGGTTAAAATGAACCATGTGTGCCATTTACTAAAGCATAGTATAAAGATTGAGATCTTTAGTTCAAGTTAGCAACTAGTTAGACTGGAAACTTTAGTTTTTGTGCGTCAGAGAATCATACAATCATTTAGGTTGAAAAAGACCTCTAAGATCATAGAGTCCAAGCAGTATCCTGGCTCTGCCAAGTCCACCACTAAACCATGTCCCCAAGTGCCATGTGTTTTCTGAACACTTCAAGGGATGGTAATACCAGCACTTCTGGACAGCTAGGTCCAATGCCCGACCACCCTTTCAGTGAAGAAATTTTTCCTAATATCGAATCCAAACCTCCCCTGACAAAACTTAAGGCCATTTCCTCTCATCCTGTCACTTGTTACCTGGAAGAAGAGGATGACTGACCCTCACCTGGCAGCAACCTCCTTTCGGGTAGTTGTAGAGAGTGTTAAGGTTCCCCTCCAAGCCTCCTATGTTCTAGGCTAGTACTGCCTTTTTTTTTCTCCTTTTTTCCCTTCTTTGATGTTGGTTATAATGTCCTCATGTCAGCCAGTAGCCGAGGTAGATGGTCAGTGCAGGCGGGGTGTGTCCGGGCGCGCGCTGACCGTGTGTTGTGTGCTGCAGATCCGCTCGAGGGCACGCTGGTGCTGCTGCCGGCCGAGGCGCAGCGGCGCCTGGTGCAGCTCGTGTACTTCCTGCCCTGCCTGCCCGCCAGCCTGCTCGCCTGCCTCAGCCGCTGCTGCATCATGGGCAGGATGTCCTCCGACCTTGCCGCCACCCTCATCGGCATCCTGCACATGAGGTACTGCGCTCTGCGCCCAGCTCTAGCCAAAAACAACCCGGGTGTGAATATTTAGTCATAAAGCGTGAACTTTGTGATCAGTTTGCCCACAGAAAATCAATATAACGTGCAGGCACTGATGGTGTGAGGCAAGTTAATGCTTGAGTCAAACTTTATTCCTAGCCTTTTGCTTTGACTCTGTCTTTGCACTGCCTGATTTTCTCCAATAAATGATAAGAAAATCATACAATTGTGTAGGTTTGAAAAGACCTTTAAGATCAAGTCCAGCCGTTAATCCAGCACTGCCAAGTCCACCCCTAAACCATGTTCGTAAGTTCGTAATATTCATCTATCCCTATTACTTTATCGTCTTTGCATATATTAATGAAGTCTGCCAAGAATTTTCATCTCTAAATACAAACATCAGTACTGAGTCCTTTCAGTAAGGATGCAAAGCAGCAGTAGCTTATCTCTTGTAAAACCTGTAAGACTGCACAGTATCGAGCACCTTCTGCCCAGAACATCATCACCAGTGGTCTTTGTTCTGCCACTAATTGCAGCTTTTCCTTGTAAATGCTTCAACCTGACACAGCTGGTTGTGGAAAAACAACCAACCAGTTTGTTTTCTCATGTTCTGCTTTCTTTCAGCTCACTTTTTCTCCAATTACCACACCTAAATAGCCAAATTATAGTTGCTAGGCAAGTGCCTTGTTTGAAATTATTCATGCTCTTGGTTTTTTTTGTCCTGGCTTGAAAGAGAGTAGGTTTGCCTGTGAAGTCAGGCAGAGAGGCTGAAGTTCCACTGAAGTGAGTGAGGGCTTGCTGAGATTTCACAAGGCTGTTTTGCTTTGCTGCTTCTGGGAAAAATATATTTGTTTTTCTCCATTGGTCAGTATTGTGGAACCTTGGATAAACAAGCAGGAATTGAGCTTATATGAATTATGCTTCAAGTCTTGATGCCTTTTGGAACTGAAATATTTTTATTTAAAATATGACACAATGCAAGGTACTGTTAAATACAGATCTGTTTGTATTAGCTGTGTAACATGTGAATAAGGTGACTAACATAAGAAACGATAGTGTTGAAATTTATATCCTATGTATACATAATGAATTATTGGTGTAAAAGTGAAATTCCATCTAGTTTTGGGAAGGTGGATATCAGATTTTACTTTTAAAAATTGAAAAATTGTCTATCATATACTGGAAACTCAGTGGCAAAGTATAACCAAAGACAGTCACTGTAAGAACTAAAGTCAGTAATAAGTGCTCAGGTGCTTATTTTGTTGTTAGATTTTAGTGGATCTTCAGTGGGGGAGATTTTTGTAGTAACAGAGTGCCTGTTCTCTAAAAATTATTGTAAAGCTGCAGGTGGGTTATGGGCATATAATCCTTTTGGCAGAAGATGCAAGTGGCAGACGGAGGGCAGTGTTCTTACCAAAAGGAGGTTACCTTCTGAGAACAGATCAGGAGGAGTAAATTCTTAGTTTTCAGAGGTGCAAAGAAATTTTGATTTTAATTTATGGCATTTGGAACATGTTTTAAACTTGAATTGGATTCAAAGATTGTAGATAATCAACCCAAGAGTCCATGTGAAATCACTAAATGAAAGAAAAATGTACTCATGTACTTACAGTGGTGCAGTTTCTTGTATTGATAATCCCTGACAGTCCTTTCTGGAGCCTGCAAGTTTTGATGAAACTTGAAAAAAAAAGATTGCTCTTGACTGAGCATTGTTTTTATTTGATAAAGCTCTTCTCACTTCATTGAGAGGGATCAGTATTAAGAACAGGAATTTGATTGGTTTTCTTTAGAAGCACATCTGAAAACAATACAAAGTCTTGGAAAGATGAAAGTGACTTTTTCACAGACAAAGTGAATGCAAGGCATTGAAAATACATTCTTACCTATAATATCCAAGTTAAAAACTTGTACAGATTTTAAAGTTTAAAAGCTTAGATGACACCATTTTTAGCTTTCGCTTAGGTGAAATGTATTAGACTACTTTTTTCTTTTTTTTTGTTCAATCATCCTGACTGTAAACATTTTATCCTAAAAGATTCATCTAGGATACCTTAAAGACTTAGAGAAGCAAGAGGATAGAAGTGTTTGTGGCTGCTGAGGGAGGTGTCCAAAAAAAGTTGCTTTGTCTACTTAAACATGCAAAGATAGGGAGATAAATAATAGTAAATATTAACTTTTCAAGAACAGAAGAGTCTGATACTTCTTTTTCATTGGAAAATAAGTTGTACAGTCTAGGAAACAATAGTAGGTTTTCTAGATATGAACCTTAGCTGGGCTTTATGAGCTTTATAACCTGTTACCGCACACAGGATAAATGAACCAATTTTCTGTCTTTGATCAGAAAGGCCAAGCTGAACTATTGTATCCAGTTTTGTGGCTCGTTTTTAGATAACATGGACAAACCGGAGTGAGTTGCAAGAAGAGCGAAGAATGATAGTCTGTAAATTTTGATAATGGGGAATGACTGACAAATTGGCATTTTAGGCAGATAAGGCTGGGAAGAAGTTGGCATTAGTTGTGTAAAAGGCTGTTGAAAAGGACAGGGAGAGTGTAATTTTAGCAGGATTAAAAATACAGACCTTCAATGTCAAGAGAATGTTTCGTTTGAGTGCTAGCAAAATTTTATAAAAGCAGAGATACATACTGGAATAGGCTGTGTAGCAAGGGGATACAAATATGCTTCACTGGAAATACTCACTATCAGACAATCAGGTTGGACATGGATGGCAGGGCCAAAGCCTTGAGGGGAGTAGGGGGACTCGGTAACTCCTGGTCGTCATTTACAGATCTTGTGGTGCTCAGAGTTAAACTTTCAAGTTTGTCAAATCAATGGTGCTATAAAAAAAATTTAGTTAATTCCACATTTCTGTGCCACAGCTTGGTTTGTGGGATTTTCTGTACTTTTAGATTATGATTTCCTTGGAGAAACTGTCCCAAATCCACGGGGAGCTGTCATTTACGGGTACCGGGGAGCTGTCATTTACGGGTACCCCGGTGCTGTCAGTAGATGGCGCTGTTTCTCTTCCGTTCTCTGTGCTCGGGGGGACTCTCCCTAAATTTCTCTTCTCCTATGGAGCCTGCTTATCCGTCAGGCTTTAAATATATTGCGTTCAGGAGTGTCAGAGGGTTTGGTACGTGTCCTTAATTTCTTCAACAACCTTTTTTCCCGCACTATTTTGACTGGCAGAGGATGGCTGTTTTTACACGCATCCAAGAGTGCGTGTATGGAACAGTGTGTATTTGTCAGGGAGCAGCTACGTTAAGGTGGATTCACTGAGAGTACCTATGGATGATAATAAAACTTGCAGTTATTCCCTGAACAATCATTAGAAACTCAAGGAACTCATAGGTTTTTTTGTGTGTGCATAAACAATAAAACTTCATAGCAAATGTATCCTGATGGTTCAAAGCACAGCCATGTGATGGTATCAGGTGGTAACATTAAGTTATAATTGTGTGTTACCTTTCAGACTTTTTTGTTTATAAGAAGTGAATTTTGAAAATATTCAATAGTTTCACTTTTTGTTTTTGAAATGAGGAAGTGAATACCTGAGTGGTCTGTAGGAGCCCATTAGGTGAGTTCTGTGTGCTGAGAATTAAGACGATGCTGACAATATTTCCGTATAGAATGGGAAGGTTTCTGATCCTGGGAGGTTGGTTACTGTTAAATTATTAGTATGGTTTCTGTAGTGCTTTTGGTCTACATTCACTGAAGTTGTCACAGGCCAGGGACTGTTCTGAAAAGCTGGAATGCAGCCACCCCATTTCGGATGCTGGTATGAACATGGCCAGATTTACACTAATTGATCATGATCTATCTCTGTGCCAGTGAACAGACATTGCTGGGGTTGAGATCAGTGGGATGGCTACAGCTGGTGGGTTTCAGGTGAAACTGAGGATCAGAAGGTGTTGTAGTAGCTTAATTTCCCTGCTCTTCTCCTCAAATGCTTGCCTTGTGCCTACTGTATAGGATCTGAGATGTAAGTAGCTTCAATAAATCCAGGCAGGTAGAGTTCTGAGAGATGGAAGTGTGCCAGAGTTTTGGGGTGTAAGTCATAGAGGTGAGGAAAGGTGTGGTGCGACATGACTGAGCAATCACTTCTGCCTGAGAAATGAGAGAGAGCATCTTCTTGACAGGAGATGAGTTCTCCGAGTTGGCCTCTGATTTAAGCCTCTGATGAGCTTATATTTATGGAGAAAAATGGAAGGGTCTGGCTAGTATTTTAGAAAGTGTTTTGCATCAAATCTACTGGATGGATTTTTTTTTGGTGATCTTTAGGTGGTACTACTTTGATATATTGAGATGGACAGTTCATCTTGATGCAGTGTGCCACATTTCCAGAAGAATTAACTTCAGTATTTATTTTTCATTCATGATTTTTTGGAATAACTGTTAAATAATCAAATAGTAGTTCTTTGCTATAAAAGGTGAATGGTTTAAGTGTTGGTTTGGAATACATAATAGATGGCATGAGTGGATCTTTGGCTTGAAATTCCAGTCTTAGCTTTGCCTTGACAATGGAGTTCTGGTAACTCCTTGAGGCTGTGGATACGGACAAGTATACAGTTCTCTCGAGGAAGTGAAAAAATATATAAATCATTGATGATCTGATAGGAACTAAGGTAATGAACTTTAGCAGTATTGGAGGTAGAGCTGGAAAAAAATTTTGGTGTAATCTCCCTGTGCCTACTTTCTGCATTAATAGGGCAGAAGGGCTGCTTCCAAATAGTTTTAAAGGACTAGTGAGGCATATGCTTATTTTTTGAGCAC